>CAUYLG010018740.1:0-86923 GCA_963573385.1 Cacajao melanocephalus
CAACAAGAAGAGCTAATGATCCTAAATATATACGCACCCAATACAGGAACACCCAGATACATAAGGCAGGTTCTTAATGACTTACAAAGAGACTTAGACTCCCACACAATAATAGTGGGAGACTTTAACATTATACTGTCACTATTAGACAGATCAACCAAATAGAAAATTAACAAGGCTATCCAGGACTTGAACTCAGACCTGGAACAAGTAAACTTAACAAATATTTATAGAACTCTGCACCCCAAATCCACAAAACATACATTTTTCTCAGTATCACATTACACCTGTTTTAAAAGTGACCACATAATTGGAAGTAAATCACTCCTCAGCAATTGCATAGCATTTCACAGGTTTAAATAAACTATTGGTTGGCTGCTTGTTTGTTATTTTCATCTCTTATTCCTTCCTGTCTCCATTGTTAAGCACAATTATTGGCACAAAAGAGGTTTTTAATACCCATTTTTAGACTGCATTCTAGCCTGGGCAATAGAACTAGAATCCCGTTCTCTCTCCCTCTTTCTCTTCCTCTTTTTTTCTCTCTTACATTCTTTTTTTCTTTCACTCTCACTTTCTTTCCTTTTTCTTTCTAAAAAAAAAAAAAAAAAAAAAAAAGAATACCAGGATTCAGAATGGTAAACGAGCACTGGTTTCAACTTAGTCACCAGCTATATTAGCCCCTAATAAGCAGGGAGACATGCTGGGCTTTGAAGCTTTGAAGCCAGTTACTGATTTCTCTTTAGCTATGAAAGCCCAAGATAGCAACTTCTTCTAATAAAAGGCGGTTTTATCGACATTGAAAATCTGTTGTTTATTGCACCCACCTTCATCAGTGATCTTAGATCTTCTGGGTAACCTGCTATAGCTTCTCCATCAGCACTTGCTGCTTCACCTTGCACTTTTATGTTATGGAGATGCCTTCTTTCCTTAAACGTTATAAACTAGCCTCTGCTAGCTTACAATTTTTCTTCTGCAGCTTCCTCACCTGTCAAGCTTCATAGAATTAAAGAGTTAGGGCCTTGCTCTGGAGTAGGCTTTGGCTTAAGGGAATGTTGTAGCTGGTTTGATCTTCTATCCAGGCCACTCAAACTTTCTCTCTATCAGCGATAAGGCTGTTTCGCTTTCCTATCCGTGTATTTACTGGAGCAGCACTTTAAATTTCCTTCAAGAACTTTTCCTTTGCATTCACAACTTGGCCGTCTGGTGCAAGAGGCCTAACTTTCAGCTGTCTCAGCTTTCAACAAGCCTTTCTCACTAAGCTTCGTCATTTCTAGTTTTGACTTCAAGTGAGAACTCTGAGACTCTACCTTTCCCTGGAACACTTAGAGGCCATTGTAGGATTATTAACTGGCGTGATTTCAATATCATTGTGTCTCAGAGAAACAGAGAGGCCGAAGGAGAGGGAGAGAGACAGGGAAATGGCCAGCTGGAGGAGCAGTAAGGACACACACATTTATCAATTAAGTTCACCATCTTACATGGGGCAATTCATGCCACTCTAAAACAGTTATAATAGTAACATCAAACAGATACAATTGTACCAAAAAGTTTGAAATACTGTAAAAATCACCAAAATGTGACACACAGACATGAAGTGAACATATACTAGTAGAAAAATGATGCCATAGACTTGATTGACACAGGCTTGCCACAAACTTTCAATTTGCAAAAAGCACAACATCTGTGAAGTGCAATAAAACAAGGTATGCCTGCATATAGCAGGATACCAGCACACTGCCCAGAGTCTGAAGCTAGGCAATGGTAAGTGGAGATTCTAGACTGCCAGCTGCTCAAAGTAAGAACTGAAAGCAGGATCTCCTAAAAGATCAGGCTAAAACCTTATGAAATGTATTTCTTAAACAATAAGACTTGAAAGTAAAAATTACTTTGGCCTCTAAACACTTAGAAGCCATCGCAGGGTTATTAATTGGCCTGATTTCAATATCGTTGTGTCTCAGAGAATTAAAGAGGCACAGGGAAATAGTCAGTTGTAGGACAACTGATGACATGTCATCACAGAATGAAAAAATTAAAAGAACATGTAATCCCAGCACTTTGGGAGGCCGAGGCGGGTGAATCACAAGGTCAGGAGTTCGAGACCAGCCTGGCCAACATGGTGAAACTGGTCTCTACTAAAAAGAAAGAAATTAGCCAGGCGTGGTGTCACGCGCCTGTAATCCCAGCTATTCGGGGGGCTGAGGCAGGAGATTCGCTTGAAACTGGAAGGTGGAGGTTGCCTTGAATCGAGGCTGCATTGAGCCGAGAGCGCACCACTCCACTCCACTCCAGCCTGGGCGAAAGAGTGAAACTTCGTCTCAAAAAAAAAAAAAAAAGAACATGTACTGGAATGTTAAACCAGTGAGCTGTCCTGAGTAGCAGAGAATCCACAGTGGGCAGAAGGAACAATGAATCATGACCATTAACAGGGCAAATGGGTTGGAAAAAAGACAACACCTTCCCAGATCAGCTCCAAGCAGTACACACTTAACCTAATGTCCAGAAGCCTAGAAGCACATCTGTGTTAAAAATTAACACTTCAACCTCAGGCCCTGGAAGCTTCTTGAGGCTCATTACAGGCACCCTCTAATGACTACCTTGGAAACACATGTGAACTGGATACTGGCTCCTAGGGGCCTCTCCTCCCCCCTTGCATAGTTTAACAGGGAGGATTCACAGCATTTTCTACAAGAATCTCTAGGGAAGAATAACCACATGTGTAAACCATGTGGGCTGAAAGCCCCAAGAGAGCAGAAGTGGCCTCTCGTATCTGTTTTTCACAGTCAGCAAACAGAGAATAAATACACTGTTATCTTTTTTTTTTTTTTTTTTTTTGAGACAGTCTCACTCCATCACCCAGGCTGTAGTGCAGTGATGTGATCTCAGCTCACTGCAACCTGTGCCTCCTGCCTCAGCCTCCCCAGTAGCTGGGATTAAGATGCCCACCACAACGCCTGGCTAATTTTTGTATTTTTGGTGGAGACGGGATTTCACCATGTTGGCCAGGCTGGTCTCGAGCTCCTGACCTCAAGTGATCTGCCAGCCTTGACCTCCCAAAGAGCTGGGATTACACGCATGAACCACGGCACCCAGCCCTGTTAACCTTCTTTTAACTGACTACAATGCATTCCTAGGTTTCTATGAAGAGAGCCACGAGGTGCTTTTGTTACATACACAGGTGAGATTAGGACTCCAAGTGGAAATAGGCCAAATCCGTCACCACTCCTGAATCACACCTGCTTAGTACACTCAGACCCAGAGAGATGGGCCACACAATGGCTCCAGGAAGTGAAAAGATGGTGACCCATCTGCTTTCCCTCATCTTCCCATTTCCAAAGGGAGATCCAAGACCTGAGTTTCTGCCCAAGTTCAGCACCCTCTTCTGACTAGGTTTAAATGTAAGCTGTGGTTCCCAAAGTGTGATCTGGGAACCTCTCGGGGTGTGGGGGGGACGGTCCCTGCGACCTTTTAGTTTGGTCTGCAAGGTCGTAATTAGTCTTACAATAATACTAACACTTTTTTTTGTCTCTTTCACTCTCTTACTCTCAGGAGTATCCAGAGGTTACATGACATCTGATATGACAACTGCCTGAATGCAAAAGCAGATAAAAGAATCCAGCTGACTTCTATTAAGCCAGACATCACAGAGATTTGCAAAAAATATAAAACAGTGCAATGTCTCTAAGACTTTTGTTTTGGAAAATGTCATTTATTTCATAAAAATATGCCCTTTGTGTTAACATGTAATGGGCTTATTTTTCATTAAGTAATTTAAAAATTTATCTGTTTCCATTTTAATGTGATAAACATGGGTAGATACAGCCCAAATAAACAGAAACTCTCTGGAATCTTTAATAACTTTAAAATATTTAAATTTAAATAATTTAAATTTTGATCTTGAGATCCAAAAGTTTGAAAAACAGTAGTTGGTAAGAAAGAATGATGCTCAAATCCCTTTGTGTTTCTTTTTTTTTTTTTAAGAGTTGGGATCTGTCTCTAACACCTTGGCTGCAGCACAGTGGCGTGATCATAGCTCACTGCAGCCTTAAACTTCTAGGTGCAAACAAGCCTCCTGCCTCAACCTCCCAAGTAGCTAGAACTGCAGGTGCACACCTCCAAGCCCAGCTAATTTTTTAATTTTTCGTGGAGATGGGGGTCTAGCTTTGTTGCCCCGGTGGTCTCTAACTCATGGCCTCAAGCACTCCTGCCTCAGCCTCAGCCTCGAGTCGCTGGGATTACAGGCGTGAGCCCCCATGCCCAACTCCTATCTATGGTTTTCAGAAACTAAGTTGGAACTACTCTGTTACTTTTCTGTCCATCAGACTCTCTCTACGATTCAGGATCTGGTACAAGCCCCACGTCTTCCACCAAAGGTTGACCTAGCCCCATCCCTCTGAGAATTCTACCTTCCGCACTCCCCTGACAACTAGTTTTTCTATGCCACCTAGCATTTCATCAGACACTCCCTGGTGACATCCCCTGCACTACTGTCCTGGCTTATGTAACTCCTATTGTTATTTAACTCTCCCGAGGGTGTGTCTGGCTTCCCCCAAGGCAATGTGGAACTGTGAAAATGGTCTGAATCCCAGCTCTGCCTCTTAACTAGTGGGCTGACCTTGGGCAAGTTACAGAGCCTCAGTCTCCTTGTTTATAAAATGCAGACCAGGCTGGCTTCCTGTGAAAACCAGGCAAGTACCTGCTCTTCCAAAAGCACCTAGCTCAGGATTTTTCTGAGAACTAAAAGCAGTAATGCTCTTGAGCCCCAAGCACAGCGCTGGCATATAAGAAGCAGACCAGTCTTCCCAAATTAACAGCCATGACAGGCAGAAATGACCACAACTATCGCCTGTGTCAATAATTAGGTGAATGACTAAATGACATATGCATCAGTACATCAAGTTTGGGTCTCACCAGAGGACAGTACTGCCCTCCCAGGGGAACATTTGGAAATGAGTGTGGCCAAAGAGGGATACTGGCTTTTAGTGACCGTGAATTACTGGCACTGGTGGGCAGGGACATATCTACCCAAATGTCACAGATTTCCATCTCCGACATAAACTTTATGATCTCAGTCAAGCCAACTGTTATCCCTCTCACTCGCTCACAGAAGACTCCCTAAGCCGCCTCTTGGGGGGGGTCCTGGGGAGCCCTCAAATCCCTAGGAGCAATGCCAGTGCCCCTCCCCCAACCTCCCAGGTAGTTCTCTTACCAACCAATAGCACTCATTTCATTTCATCTCAACTCCCCACTTTATGGCAACTCCTTAGAAGGGTGGGACAATGGCTGCTCCAAGCTCTGGGGGCTTGTTTCCCTCACCTACAGCACCTTGCTACACTTACTCATTCTTATAGCCCCTCTTCCTCCCTCTCTGTCCCTGGCAAACAGCCCACAGCTCCTAAGGAAACAGCCAAGGAATGCTGTTTCTGTGTGAATTTAGATTCTGCCGCTTGCACCATGATCATCCCTGGGAAGGGACTCCAGCACCCAAGCCCTCTGTGAACCCCCTAGTAACAGTCTGAGAGTTCTGTTGCTGTTGTTATTTATTGATTGATTTTAGGAGACGGGGTCTTTTTCTCTCACCTAGACTAGGTGCAATGCACTGCTAGATCATAGCTCACTGTAACCTCAAATTCCCAGCTCAAGTGATCCATCTGCCTTGGCCTCCCAAAGGGCTAGGATTACAGGCAATACCCATGGCACCTGGCCAATCTGGGTAGTTAATTGCTTTTGTGGGGAGGAGGGTTATGATTTTGTTTTATCTAGATTGTAAAAGGGGGACAGAAAATTTCTTCCAAGCCATATCCACAGGCTGTGCATGTTCCAGGGCTACATAGCATGTATTACGTGCACAGATTTCAGATGTGCCACACCTCGAAATACGTATTACATAAAACCCTGGTTCTGTCTTTCAGATGTTACTCATCATCCATCCAGGCACTCAGTACCTATTTCCCAAGTGCCAACTGCCCACCATTGCTTTCCCAAGTGAGGGAAGGAGCCCCAAACAGTCCTTCCCATGGTCCGCAGGACACCCTGAGAATATAGGCCAAAGGATGTCAGCACTTGGGCCTCCACTGATATTCCCACTGGGGAAAAAAAAAAGTTAAGAAACATAGTTTGCCGTCTCGGAATAAAAGTGTAAGATTAATCCAGTGATGAATCAGTGCAGAGACAAGCAAAATCAATCACTTTAGATTAGATGTCGACCAGATTAAACACATTAACATCATTTCCAAGAAGCCGGAGGCTTGGGTAGGGCTAGGGAGGAGCGAGGACCAGCCAAGAGGGCCAAGGAGGAGGGAAGTCCCCAAGCATAGGACGACAGTGCCCATCCTAGCACCGCCTGCAGGTGGCAAGGACAGATGCCTCGAGCTTCTCAACCTGTTGCTGATAAACCATTTTTCCACACTTTACATTGTGAAGTATAGTCTCAAGAATTTCTCCGCACGTTTTAATAAATTTGGCCAACACTGAATATCAATTCTTTAGGAGACTTTTAGCCCATATTAGCATATTAAAGGCTCTGATAAATTCTGAAATAAAGAACTCTGTTTGATTTTAATGAAATATTTCCCAATTCATTTGACCATAAGAACTCTTTCTATATGGAACTACCATTAATAACTCCAGAACTAGTGTAACTTGGAGCTCCAGATTAAACCATGGAATTACTAAATTCATTTTTATGACTCTGGTTTCAGCATAGAGTTGGGTTTTCTGCAGAGCCTGCCTCCAGAACTATAAGAGGTTAGCAAACTTATCCTAGAATCCCAGGTGACATGACACACAATTTTCATAACTTCAACTAGCATATCAACTTTATATAACAATTGTAAGCATCTGGTTACTATTAGCTCTCCCCAAATGGCTGGAGCCTCCCTCATGTGCTAACCTACTGATTCTCAGCTGAGGGCAATTTTGCCCTGCACAGGACATTTGGTAATGTCTAAAGACATTTGTGGTTGTCACAACAGAGAGAAAGTGCTATTGGCATTTAGTGGGCAGAGGCCAGGGATGCAATTAAACACCCCAAAATGCATAAGACAGCCTCCTGCAATGAAGAGTTATCTGGCCCAAATGTCAACAGTGTTGAGTGCTATGAACCCATGGTCTCGGTCCACAAGGCTGAGAACCTTGGTAAATTCACCAAAACAAGGAATCTACAAGGATTCTTATAGACCCAACCACCAGCTTCTTGAGGGAGCCCATCTTTGCTCACATGTAAAAGGAGCCTTTCCTTTAATGTTCACAAGAAGTACAATATGGAGCTGGAGCACAAATGCCAATTACCCAGAGAGTAGACCCATGATACTGGAGCATCCTCTGCCCAATCCTCTGCCCACAGCAAACAGCCACATGAGTTCAATTATGCAGTTTGACTCTCGTTTGCTCAAAAATTAATGACCAGCCTGTGGAAGTAGCCAGACCAGTGGGTACTGGGACCCTCAGGAGCCCCCAAAACAGGAGCAGAAGAAAAAGTGCAGACATCCTTTGCAGACTACTATGGCGGGCTAAATTAAATATCACCATCACCACTAAATACAAAAACTATTTGGAAAAAAGCCTCAGGACCCTCTTCTTGCAGTCAAGACAGATTATGGAACTTAGAAGGAAGGTATTTTGTTCCAAGGGACCTGCATACATGCACAAAGCATGTGATATGTTTTAGGGGGAGCCCAATGTAGGTTTCCCTTGCAAGTAAGACTTTCCAAAATACACACTTATCTATGTTTACATGCATGTGCCTATGTATAGATAAACAGATAGAAAAAGACAGATGATGAGTAGGGAGATAGATGACTGAGAGAGAGAGGGGTAAGAAGAGAGAAAGAGAGAACAAAGCAGTTGTTATCTAAGTGCTACTTTTTAACTCACTGGTCCAAACAGACATGACAGACACACAAACCTGGATGCAATAGAAGCTGTACTGTGGGTGGCAAATGAGAGAACTAGGCTCCTCCTCCTTCATAGTAGTTCTATCATCCTCATCTGGGCCTCACCTGTTGTGGGAGGCAAACAGTGGGATCCTTATGCTTTCACTCAGGGACCTTGGACAGGTTTAGGACAGCAGGGCTATCACCATGTGATATGGTTTGGCTGTGTCCCCACCCAAATCTCATCTTGAATTGTAGTACCCATAATCCCCACATGTGGTGGGAGGGACCCAGTAGGAGGTCACTGAATCATGGGGGCAGTTTCTCCCATGCTATTCTCATGATAGTGAGTGAGCTCTCATGAGATCTGATGGTTTTATAAGGGGCTTCCCCCTTTGCTCGGCTCTCATTTTTTTCCTTCCTGCTGCCACGTGAAGAAGGATGTGTTTGCTTCCCCTTCCATCATGATTGTAAGTTTCCTGAGGCCTCCCCAGCCATGCTGAACTGTGAGTCAATTAAACTCACTCTTTTCTTTATAAATCATGCAGTCTCGGGAAGTAGTTTTTTCCTTTCTTTCTTTTTTTTTTTTTTGAGACAGAGTCTTGCTATGTTGCCCAGGCTGGAGTGCAGTGGCACAAACTCGGCTCATTGCAACCTCTCCTTCCTGGATACAAGTGATTCTCGTGCCTCAGCCTCCCAGTCCAAGTAGCTAGGACCACAAGCATGCCACACCACGCCCAGCTAATCTTTGTATTTTTAGTAGAGACAAGGTTTCACCCTGTTGGCCAGGATGGTCTCGGACTCCTGACTGCAAGTGATCCACTCACCTTGGCCTCCCAAAAGGCTGGGATTACAGGCGTGGGCCACTGCACCTGGCCCCAGGGCAGTTCTTTATAGCAGCATGGGAACAAAGTATTACACCATGGCACCAGCCTTGACATTTGAAAGCTGGAGAAACAACCCTCCCAGGGATTCTAGTTCTGCCTGGACCCCTATTCAATTGAAGATGAGTAAGAGACAAGTACAGAAAGACAAGGGAGGGAAAGGAGGGGCTTGCGGGTTTCAAAAGCACCTTAGAAGCTAAAACTGAAGCAGGATTTTAATAGGAAGGATTCAGCTGAGAATGTGGGTCCGGCACACACTGGGAGCAGACTTTTAGACCTCGATCCCGGAGGGAGAGTTCAGGGGTGCTTTGAGATGAGAAGCATCATGGGGTGGGTGAAGAAAAGGGAAGAAGAACAATCAAGACAGGCTTTGTGGACCACAGTTTGCCTTCAGCCAACACTGCTCAACCTAGCCCAAACCACCAGACCCCATCCTCACCCCAAGAAATAATTGAGTCAAAGTAAGGCAGTTTGTGCAGTGCAAAGAAGACACAGGGCTCTCAGAATCACCTGCAGATAGTTCCCCCTTTGCCTGCTCACCTCTTCTTTATACCTTACCATGCAGATTTTATTTTTAAAAGGAACTTGACACATGAGAATAGACTACCCTGTAGACTGACACTTGTAGAAAATTCCAGAAGAAGCCAAGTCTTTGTGAGAGATGAGCAGGAGTCCCTTGCTCCTTAGAAACCCTATGCCAAGGAAGGACACTGGATAGATGGAAGCAAGAGGGGAGGGATTTTCTCCAAGAAGAGAAGCCAAAATTTGTCAAAGAAAAAAACCCAACCATATCTTTCAGGACTCTGAGTTCCCTGACACTGCAAAAGTCAGGGACAAAATTCGAGATTCACTAGCACCTACCAAGGGTGTCAAGGGGTCAGAATAGGAGACAAGAAGTATCCTCCCACAAGGAGCTTAAGGCTGGGAGAGGTGACAAGATCAACACACATAGGGAAAGTTCGAGGCAAAAGATGCCCTTGTGTGGACCAGGAGCATCCAGCGGTGGGCACTCCTCTGCTTCCTGTGGTGCCCTGTGCAGCATCATACACACAGTTGCATACAGTCGGCACTCAGGAAATATTTGTTAAGTGAGTGAATGAGTTATTCATTCAAACCACAGCTCCGAGTTGCTTGCCTATGGAAAAGCTTGGTGCAGCCCAGTCTTATTTTCTGCCAGGGAACGATTCCAGCCTGTTTCAGGAAAAACAACTAAGGAGAAACCTGTAGATGCCAGAAACTTGAAGGCCAAGAGGGGAAACACCTAGTGGTTGTCTGCTTGTCCAAAAACCCAAACCGTGAGGCTGCAACCAGCTTACCCACATTCACAAAAGTGACTAAAGCTCTCAGGCCAGTGGCCAACGCCTCCGGTCCACCTTGGTTCTGAGGGACACGGACATTAGACTCCAAAAATGCTAAGAAGATGCCAGGACAGGCTGGACAGGCTCAAGGCTCCTCGACCCCTGAGTCAGGGAAGACACCCAGTGAGTCACACCTCCAGCCCCCCATTCCCCTCAGCACAAGGCCTATACTCCCCACACATGACCTCTTTAACAGGATTGTACTGCTGGGCCAAGAAGAACTTTCATGAGGCCACAGCCAAATAAGGAAGGAGGAAAGCAAGGAAGGAAGGAATGCAGAAAGCAAGACAGAAAGTTTTCATAAAGCTGAATGTATTTCATTTAAAGAGTCATTCTGTATCCTGAGATGTGTCTGTCCTGCTTTTTCTACTGTTTGATCTTGAGCATATCAAGCTCTTTCCCACCTCATGGCCTTTGCATGTGCAGTTTCCTCTTCCCGGAACACTTACTCCCTATTCAGCTCCTCTCTCACTCTGTCTCAATTTCATTGTCCCTGCTTATTGCATCTCTGTAGGAGAGTCCTTCCCTGACCATGTCACCAAAAGGCAAGCCGTCTCCGCTCACCTTGATCTTAGCTCCATGTCTCTCTTCAGAGCCCCCTTTCCATGTGTCCTTATGTATTGGCTTGTTTCATGCCCCTCGTCCACCCAAATCTAAGTCCCATCAGAGCAGAGGCCATGCTTATCGTGTCTGCCATTAAACAGCCACTACTTAGCACAGTGTTTGGGGCTACTGGCTCTCAAAAAATGCTTATTCAACTATTGAAGTAAAATGCTCTATTCATGAAATAATTATGATAGTAAATTTACTGGCCGGGCACAGTGGCTCACGCCCATAATCCAACACTTTGAGAAGCCGAGGCGGGTGGATCATGAGGTCAGGAGATCGAGACCATCCTGGCTAACACGGTGAAACCCTATCTCTACTAAAAATACAAAAAATTAGCCAGGTATGGTGGCACGTGCCTGTAGTCCCAGCTACTTGGGAGGCTGAGGCCAGAGAATCGCTTGAACCCGGGAGGTGAAGTTTTCAGTGAGGCAAGACTGCACCACTGTACTCCAGCCTGGGCAACAGAGCAAGACTCCATCTAAAAAAAAACAAAAACAACAAAAAAAGATAGTAAATTTATTGCTCAAATTCTTACTTGGTAAAATTAAAAAAACATAACTCTAGGTCAGTGCCCTTCCCTTATGCAGGTTGAAGAAAGAGATATCTTACTGTCTCAAGAAATACGAAAGTTTGCAAGTCAATGCTTTATAGAATAAAAGTCCTTTGTGTAAATGAAGATTGTTATGGGGATCCGTCTGTTAAAACCACAGACCTACTTCTGAAACAGGTGCCCATAAATGGAATGCCTGCAAATCCAGATCTATTTCTAGAGAGATGCGCTTCTTCAGAGGTGTTTTATCTTCATTTCTCATTCACCATCAGTGGAAACTAATACCACGGTTTCAGGCTTTTCTGTCCTCCCCTTTCTTGGCCCACCACATTCATTATTAGGTAGGTTTTAACTTTTCAACCTAAAACCAGCCATGGGTTCCTATTTAAAGAAATGCCAGTGGATCCCTTCTTCACATGAAGAACCATTTTTAAAAACTGCTTCAATACTGTCCACTATTTTATTGGTCTGGATATACTGAGTTTCTTGCAGCAGGGTTCACCTGTGTGCTCAGGATGGTTCTCTGTGGGCTCAACCTCCCAATCAGTAATACAGAAGGAAGATGCATATCCCTGCAGCTACACAGGACATAATGAGTCTTTACGGCTATCCATTACCATCAGGCGTCACACAAATATGTAGGGCAAAGAAAAATACAGATTATTAGCCATCCTCAGGCTTATGCTCTCCTGTGGCTCTTCCCATCTGGCAAGGTGATCAGCTGCAGAGTCCAAGGGCAAGATGAGCAAAAACAATGACAGCCTCTGTATGTCCAGAACTCGATTCCAAACACGTTGTTAAATAAGCATCCACTTCACCTTTACAAGAGCCTCCAGGTGACAGCGACTACAGATCATGCACAGGCAGAGAAACTGAGGCCCAGGGAGATAAGCTAGCTTATGGAGGACAGCACTGCAAGTCAGCACCAGACTGGGACCAAGAAGAAAACGCAAAGGTACGAGAGCTTTCCAATCATGATGTGCATTACAGATGCAAGGCCACAGTGCAGTAATTAGCATTATTATTCATCTAGACACAACCTCTGAGCATTTAACATATGCCAGGTATACATTCAGACTCAAAGAGGTAGAAGTGTGGGATGAATATGAAGATAAATGACACATGGTCCCTGCCCTCCAAGGACAGGGAAGTGTGCTGGAGGAGTTGAATGTCTCTTAAACAAACGAGGACCACACAATGGAACACTGGAGCCAAGCAGATGGAAGCCCAGAGGAGGGCAGCCAGACTCTGCCTGTAGGTACAGGGAGGAGCTGACATTTGAGCTGGATGGAGAAGAGGCAAAAGGCCCTTCCAGGCACAGGGAACAGCATGTCCAGGCTCCAGAGGTGTAATAGATCATAGAGGGAATGCAACTGTCAGCGGGACCAGTCAGGGCCAGTTGGCCCAGAGCTTCATGGGCCCTGCCAAGGAGGAGAGATGTTCCTACAGGCCACCAATAGTACAGGCCTGCCATCAGGGGCTTAAAGCATGGGGAATGGCATGATCAGATCTGGGTATCAAAAAGACAGGACAGGCTTGGCATGGTGGCTCATGCCTGTAATCCCAGCACTTTGGGAGGCCAGGGTGGGCGGATCACTTGAGGTCAGGAGTTCAAGGCCAGCCTGGCCAACATGGTGAAACCTTGTCTCTACTAAAAATACAAAAAATTAGCTGGGCATGGTGGCAGGCTTGTAATCCCAGATACTCGGGAGGATGAGGCAGGAGAATCACTTGAACCCAGGAGGTGGAGGTTGCAGTGAGCCCAGATTGCATCACTGCACTCCAACCTAGGCAACAAGAACGAAACTCTGTCTCAAAAAAAAAAAAAAAAGACAGGACCGGCTGTAGAGCAGCAAGAGATCAACAGGAGCACCTGGGGGCACACAGACAGCGAGGAGAAGATGTAATTCTTCACTCAAGTGACAGCAGGGGCTAACCTGAGGATCTGCCCCATCACTTGACCTTTCATCTGCAGAGTGAAGTAACCAGTATTTGTCCTGCTTCCTTTATAGGACATAATATAAATCTATTAATAATAATAGAAACATAATGAAAGTAATAGCCAGCATGTCTTGAACAGTTACATAGTTTATTTAACAAACACTGAATGTTTGCTAGGTACCAGGCATGCTAAGCATTTCACAAATGCCAATTCATTTAATCATTACAATGATCCTGTGAAATAAGGATGTTCATTATCCCCATTTTACAGATGAGGCAATTGAGACACAGAGACATTAAGTAACTTATACCAGGTCACCCAGGTTTTAAGTAGCAGGGCTGCGATTTGCAGCCAGGCCATCTGGCCTGAGTCCTCGCTCTTGGTCACAATGTCCACCGTCTCTTGTTACATGCCCAGCACTGCAGAAAGCGCCTTGAAGCTATTGCCTATTACTTTGGTCCTCACAAAAATTCTGTGAGGTAGGCACTCTTTTTTCTCCCTTCCTTGTAGCTAAGGAAACTGAGGCACAACAGGGATAATACCTTGCCCAAGGTTGCACACAGAGTAAGTGGTTGAGTTGCAAATTTATCTGTGGGACTGCAAAGTTCACGCTCTTAGCTGCACTCCCTTCAGTCTAAAAGCACAAGAACCCACAGGGAGGGGACAGGGGACGGGGAGGAAGCAGCAACCTGAAAAAAGACTGAACACTTAGAATAGTGGGAGATCAGACGGAATGTGTTTTTGCCTGGCTAGATTTTCCCACCCCATATTAAGCAAGAGAAGGCAACGTCCCCCTCTCTCTCCCACCACCCCAGGTTAAGCCTCCAGACAAGTCAGGATATGTCATCTGGCCTGCCAGGCAGTAAAATACCCTGATCCCTTGGGGGTGAGGGTCTGCAGGTCTCAGCCCCAGGAACAGCAGGGTGGCAAACGATGGTATCTCGGTCAGGCCTGGGATTCTCTGACTGGTCCTGGCAAAAACAAGATGTCAGTTAGTAACAGCTGTAAATCCCTGTGACAGCTAGTCCTCAGGCCCTGGGCACACTCTGGACCATGATGGAGCCACAATGTCCGGAGCCTTTTCCTGCCACTTCTTAGGACTGAGAGTCCTGGCATGGGACCTGGCAATGGAATCATTAATCTATGGACAGATTTCAAAAAGAGAAAAACATGCAGGGAAATACATAGAAGGAAATAGAGCTAAAAACACAGAGTCAGGCTGAGACCAGACCATCTAGGACTGATTCGGAAGCAGGAGAGCAAAGCTCTCAGGAGGATGCGTTAGAGACTCTGGATGTGTATGGACTTTCAAGGAGTGCTTACGAGAGGCTGTGTATCTCAGTGGGCAAGGGGATGGACTTTGAAGCCAGACCATTTAGGTTCAAATCCCATCTTGGCCTCTTACTGCTGAAAAACTAGGGGCATGCTCCTTAATCTCTCTGGGCCTTAGAGTTCTTATCTGTCATATGAGGATAACAATAGCACCCACATCATCAGGTTGTTACAAGGATTAAGTGAGTTAACATACAGAAAACTCCAAGAATGGTGTCCAGGACCTAGCCAGTGCTATGGATGTGTTAATTAAATAAGATCAAGGGGCCAGGCACACTGGCTTATGCCTATAATCCCAGCACTTTGGGAGGCCAAGGCAGGCAGATCACTTGAGGTCAAGAGTTCAAGACCAGTCTAGCCAACATGGTGAAACTCCATCTCTACTAAATAATACAAAAATTAGCCAGGCGTGTTGGTGTGTACCTGTAGTCCCAGCTACTCAGGAGGCTGAGGCACGAGAATTGCTTGAACCCAGGAGGCGGAGGTTGCAGTGAGCTGAGATTGCGCCATTGCACTCCAGCCTGGGTGACACAGTGAGACTCTGTCTCAAAGAAATGAATAAATAAATAAAGTGGTTACAGGGGAAACATGAGACATCTCTCCCCAGTGGGGGATATCACAATATCCAGGTGAATAGAGATGAGGGCTGGAGATGAGATGCTTCCTGTTTCATTCAAAAGAGTTTGAAAGAGTTTCGATCTGGAAGTCCCTGACTTAGGGTCACAGGGAAAGTCAAAGTGCTGTTTGATACCACGCTGCAGCAAGCACACTAAGGCAGAACCACAGTCTTGGAATTCAGAATAGGGGTGGGGTGGCTCAGGAACTCTAGAAACTCGTAGGGTGTAGTCTGTCTGTCCTAGTCTGTACTAAAGCTTTCAAAATTCACATTGGTAGACATCCAAGATCATCTAGTCCGCACCCGGCTGCTGCAAAGGAAAGGAATCCTGCACAGGGTCAGAGAAGGGCCTTGTCCAAGGTCACGTAGCTGGCTGATGTGGGGCATGGAGCAAGAGCCAAGATCTGCTAGAACTGGGGCATCTTCTGTCACATCAGCCCTCTGGCATTGACCCAGGAAGGCTGAGAGCCCAGGGCATGAGTCTTGGCATGGTTGGAGCAGCTGCCACCCTGGCCTGGCTGGGTCTGCCCAGTATACTGGCCCCAGTCCAGGTTGCTGCTGACCAGCACCTGCCACCAAGTTCTGGCAGGCCCCACTAACCTCTTCCAGAAGGGCACTAGGGGGTCCTCAGTTCCTACTCTTTCATACCCAGAGGCAGCTGGAAGCCAGAACATTATTTCAGTGGCAGCAGCCCCAGTAAGTTCCACAAATCCCACTTGTCTTGTTCAGACTGAATCCATGTTCCCGACTTAAGCCATTGTCTCTGTCCCTGAAACTGGTGTATATTAGAGGAACAGGTAAATCCCCAAATAGTGTGCTCAATGCCATTCAGGTGAAACTATCCACACAGGAGTGGCTCTCTTCCAGGCAGGGATTTGGAGACCCAGGCTCCTTCCCTCTTCTGACTCTGCCATCTTCAACACATGGACCCCAAAACCACTATGACTGGCTGTTCCAAGCCAACAGAGGGGGAAGGCACCTGGGACACTGACCCAGAGGTTTTTGGGGGCTGACCTAGAAGAAGCACTTACTCCTTTCACCCACATTCCACTGGCCAGAATTGAGCCACATGACCACACCTGGGCATACCTCGTCGCACCTGGTGTATCAGTCCATTTTCATGCTGCTGATAAAGACATACCCAAGACTGGGCAATTTACAAAAGAAAGAGGTTTAATGAACTTACAGTTCCACATGGCTGGGGAGGTCTCACAATCATGGTGGAAGGCAAGGAGGAGCAAATCATGTCTTACATGGATGGCAGCAGGCAAAGAGAGAGAGAACTTGTGCAGGGAAATTCCCCCTTATAAAACCATCAGCTCTCATGAGACTTATTCACTATCATGAGAACAGCACAGGAAAGACCTGCCCCCATGATTCAATTACCTCCCACCAGGTTCCTCCCATAACACCTGAGAATTCAAGATGAGATTTGGGTGGGGACACAGCAAAACCATATCACCTGGTCATAAGGGAATGAGAGGTATAGTCTAGCTGTTTGCCCACGATGTAGGCTTTGGTGGACACATAAGCCATCTCTGTTACAACTGACCTTACAGCTTTGTTCTATGGCATTTGATGATCCTGGACTGGAGCCCCAGCTTAAACCAGCAACTTGCTCTGCCCAGGAAGACATTCAAGTAAATCTGCCAGCTCTCAAGTCCGAACTATGATGCGCAGGGAGGAGTGACAGAGACAGACTTTGGTAGTAGATCAGGAGCTCACTGAGTGCAAGAAATGTGTGCAGCGCCCTGCAGCATCCCAGCATTCTTCATGGACTGCCTGCCACCAAGGAGGCCTGCAATTCCTGTCTGCCTTATGAGAAGCAGCAGTCATGCAACCCGCAGAGGTACCAGACACAAGTCATGCTGCAGGAAGGCTGTGGCCTGCCTAACTGGGCTTCACGGCTGCACTTCCAGGTCTGCTTCTTGGCTTGGCAGTTGGGAACTAAGGAGAAGGGGACAGCCAGAGCCATCGTTCCTTCCATGCTGGCTCTCACATCAGAGGCAGACTCTCAGTTCGTCTGTGTGGGAGGATGCAGGAGCTGTTTCCATTTTATTTCACATTCGTCACGAACTGTGTGTCCCACAGACATGAAAAGCCACAGAAGAAATGTTCTCCCTTTCCCAGTGCAGATCCTCAAAAGCAGGGGCTCAGGGGAAAATATCTGAAGGAAACACCTTTGACTTCATGAACAGATAAAGCTTCTCCCAAAAGGATCAGCCCTGGGGCAAGAGCAAGTCACAGGACTAGCTGAGTTTGCTTTGTGACCTTGGGTAAGTGACAGATCCCCTGTGCCTCCATTTCCTCCCCAGCTGTCAAATAATAAAGGCTGTTCTGAAGTTAGAATGAGATAATCAATGTTTAAATGGCTCTGGGAAGTATAAAGCTTTCTATGGGAATATAAGGTGTTATTATCCACTCACCCTTCCTGCCTCTCCAGTGAATTCACATGTTTAGTAACAATTACAATCTTGGCTAGGACTCACTCTTGATGAGCAGAAGAAATGCAGCAGCCACAACATTTAAGAAATGGGGACTGATGCACAGGCCTGGGCTGCAAGCAGACCTGGTAAGTTCTGGGACACATGCTCCAACTGAGGAATATCTGCCTGTGAAGTAATGAACTGCGATCCACGAGGGACTTCCACTGCACTCATCAAACACCAGCTCTGGCAGACTCAGATGTGGTATTTGTTAGACTGAGCAATATAACAGTCATAAAATCACAGAATTCCAGAGTTAGCCAAGACCCCCATTCTCGGGGAGAGACCTAGTCCCCCAGTGAAAGTGAAAAATCGACTCAATTTCCACCGACCTGTGAAAAGCAAAACCGGTTCATGTCTATCGTCACTTATTCAGTTTGGGATCTTGAGCAAATCACTTAACCACCCTCTGCCCTAATTTCCTCTTCACAGGAATAAGGAACGAGAAAGGACTCTGGTAACTAAAAGAAACTGTTCAAATGAAAGGTATTTCTTGCTATTGATGATCAAAACTCTTACCATGAGTCACCTGCAGTATTCTCAGATTCTCTTACACACAGAAGATAGGGGTTCCCATTTTCCTTCTCCTCGAATTTAATTCATTGTGGTGGGCCAAACTGTCATGCAGCCTATACAAAATCCTGCCTAAGGATGAACAGGAGACAAGATACTGCTGGGATGTGATGCCAGAGATTGTGACATGTGCAAACTATTCATTAATTCAAAGCAGAAACAAGAGCAAAGGTCATTCTGGAATCCAGTCTGACTCCTGCAAGGGTGGAGCCCAGTCTTCTCAAACACCGCACAGTCAAGACTGGTTGACAGACACTGCTTCAAGTTCCCCTGACCTGGCAGAACCAGGCATGAAGCTGGAGCCAACGACAGTGAGGATTCAGAGAAAAGAAGGGAAAGATGAGAATGAAGGAAAACAGGGTACTTTCGGAGCCTCATTTTCTCATTACCGTCAGCATGCACTCATTTCCTCTGTTGGAAGGAGGGAAAAACGTTTTCTGTTGAGTGTCTAGGGCAATCCTTCACTTACAATATGAAGTGTAATATTTCACTTCATAGCCTGTTTCTCTTGCCAACTATGACAGCAGCTGTGAAGCTATTCTCCAGCCAGTCCTGCGGCATTTCTACCCCAGCATCAACCTGGAACCCTCTTCCCTGAGGGCTTCTACTGCCTCCCATCCTACCCTACCCTCAAGCACTCACCTGGATATATCCCTGCTCAGGTGAAATCTCTGGCAGAAATAGTTTCTAATTCTCAAACAATAGAAAAAGTTCAAGGACCAACTGTAGGGGACCAGGTCCCTTTATTGGCTACTATGACCTATGGAACAGTCAGACACAGAGCTCCCAAGCAGATCTCTTATAAAGCAACTGACAAAAAGCCCCACTCAACATGTAGACTAGAGTCATCTTCAAAAAGTCCCCGGGTCCCACCAGCCACTGCACTGGACAAACTCATTATCTTCAGTTCCAAAGCCAGGCAGAAGGCTTAATCAGGTCAGCAGCATTTGATAGGAAAATAAGTACCTTCTTGACACTCTATTGATTATAGGAATTATGCCTGGTAAAGTACCTATACCACCATCATGTCAAAGGATACTCAGGGATATTCAGCTGAGAAGAATAATTATATCGTCAAATGCCATCAAACCCACAAAATGAAAGCAAGCTCACCCATCACCCTAGAAGCCAAAGCCTGGAGGTTTATCTGACAGTGGAAAAAAACAGACAATCCTAAGATTTGTCACGCCTCTCTCCTTCCACTAAGCCTGTAACCTCTACTCAGGGAGGGCTGGGTTGGCCTAGTTGGAGTATGCCGTGTAGGGAATGGTACGGTTGGGTTTACACCCCACCTCCTCTGGAGTACATATACCCCCAGTGTGCATTCATTCCTATGTTTTCCGACGAGCCATCATTTTCAGCTAAAATTTTCCAGTCCTGGATTCAGCCCAAAGGTGAGTTTATTTTGGAAAGTCTGAGCCAAATTTCTCTGCAACTAAAGTTTTAAGCAGGTGAAATAAAGGCTGCTGCTTCTCCCCACATCAAAGTGTGTCCTAAGAGGGCAACAATAATTCAGACCCCTAGCGCTCCACAGAGCCAAGCTCCACAGATCCTGGGACAAATATGCATGAAATATGGCGGCCAAAGACATGCCTACAAAAGTGATACTGAATAAGGAATTGAAACGCAATTATTCCATGTCCAAACAGTGATGATGGTTAAGTCTCTGGCATTTGTAAGTTTTAAACTTCTTGAAGTACTCCACCCCCTTTATCTCATCTGTGCCTCACAGCTTCCCTGCAAGGAAGAGGGGACCATCCAGGTTCCCACCTGACAGATGGTAAAATGGGAGGGACAAAGGAGCTGAGAATACTTAAGGTCACACTATACAGTAGTTGGCAAGGTCAAGACTATTCTCACAACCTCTGGTCTTCCTCAACCACAGCTGATAGCCCTTTAATAAGTACAGAGGTTAAACTTAATATATGGCAGTTAACTTAATATATGGCAGAATCTTAATATATGGCAGTTAACTGTGTTATTATCATTTCCTAGGCATAACATTTACGTGAAAACTGCTGCCTGTCACCTTGAAATACTAGAGGGGGAAGGAAGAGATGGACATTTGCTGGGCACCCACACGTGCCAGCACCATATAGGCATTTCATTCTCACAATACTTCTAAAAGATGGGCCTGGTAATGCTCACTTTTCAGATGAGGTAGAGGAGGGACCCAGAGAGTATCTGGCAGAATTAATATTAGGAATCCAGTGAATCTGCTAACAAAGGCCAAGTCACGACACTGTAACGCTGAGCTAAGGAAACCCCCAACACTCGCATGTCACATTTCGTACAGGAAAGTCGCTTTAGGATTTGAGTTCTGAACTGGTCTTTACCTGGAGTAGCTAACAAAAAGCAAAACTATGGGCTCACCATTCTTCTTCTTTCCCACTCCAACTGCCCAGTCCCTGGACAGGGACATGGAGGGACACAGAAGGTACAGAATATTCAGGGGATGTCCAAACAGTGATGATGGTTAAGTCTCTGGCATTTGTTAAGTTTTAAACTTAAGAGAAGGAATGAAAAATGAACAACCTACAAACCAGAAAAACCAACTCCAACTTATTAAGCCAATAGTTTCCTTGAGATACGCTACCTTGAAGAGGCACATATAGATTTTTTTTCCCTGTGTGTAATCCTAAAAACAATGAAAGGAATAAATGGAAATAAAATGCTAATAATTCCACTATCCGCTGCTCCCTGCCATGCCTTCCTTGACCCTTTTCTATTCAGCCATGTATCACCCATACGTCTCTGGGCCTGGCACTAAGTAAATGCTCAGTGAATGTTTAGCTAATGGATAGACAAATGGATGGAATAACAGTGTTGTCAGAAATAATGCCTTCTAACTCAGGTGAAATTTAAATCTGCATTACTCTAAATTTGCTATTTGGAGACATATTTGTCATTTTCATACCAGCAATATAAAACAAGCTATTTTAGCTTTATCTTCTGCGAGCATATGGGTGAGAGAATAGGAATTTTTTGTTATGAGTGAACAGGCTGCATAAAGATAGTTTTCCAAAGAATGTGACAGAAGCCCAATTATTGTCTTTCAAAAACCAAAACAAAATAATGTTCTAGGAAAGAACCTTCACAAGAACACATGATGATTTCTATTTAGGACAATAAAGGAAAATCCACGGAAGAATCAGTTCCATGCACAGAGAGCCCATGTTTGTCCTTCAAGTGAAAGGTTCTCTGGAGACTCCAGAAAGGTGCCTCTACCTTCAATGAACTTCTGTTTTCTTTTCTTTTCTTTATTCTTTCTTTTAGAGACAGGGTTTCACTCTTGTCACCCAGACGGGAGTGCAGCGGCACGATCATAGCTCACTGCAGCCTCGAACTTGGGTGTTGAAACATGCTCTCACTTCGGCCTCCCAAGTATCTGGGACTACAGGTGCACACCACCATGTCTGGCTAAATTTTTCAAATTATGTCTAGAGATGAGGGTCTTACTATGTTACCCACGCTGGTCTCAAGCTCCTGGCCACAAGTGATCCTTCTGCCTCAGCCTCCCAAAGGACTAGGATTACATATGTGGGCCACCACGCCCAGCCCAAGGAGTTTTAATTGAGTTATTTCTTTAAGGGCTACAGAACAAAATATAGGAGGAAAGCAAACAGCACTGTGTCCTCTAACTCAGGTCGGGGTCACATAACAATAGTCAGCAGAAATACAAAAAAATAATAAAACAGCAGCTGAGGCCCAACATGTTTTCCTCTTACTAAGGACAGCTAAATTCTACAACTTTTAGGAATAAAGACTGACTTCCTGGGGAAAAAAAATGCTTTCTCAAGAAAACTTGATTATAGGAGAGGCTCTTATCTGCAGAGGCTGTTAGCTATGGCCTTACCAGCTCTTCTCAGGGACACTAAGCCCAGAAGTGTTTCCGTGGAATGATTCATTTCAAACTTCAGTTCTAGTAGAGATTTTAGCCCTTCCACTCCTAGCACAAGGTGTTCAAATGGCTCCTTGTAGGGTATGTCTGATGGCCAGTGAAGGAAAGAAATGGAAAAGAGAGGTGGGTCGTGCCCTGCTTGCAAAAACAGAAGCTCTTCTTAGATTCACTTCATATGCTGGGGTACCCCTAGAGTTTAATTTTGAAAAAAAAAAAAAGAATGGTTCTACTACTAAAGAAAGAACAGTGAATTCGATACCGCTGTTGTAAAGCAATGACTAAATCTTAATCAAATGTTATTCAACAAATATTTATGGAACCAGGTGCAGAACTAGATGCTCGAAGTAATCCCAATAATCAGCCTTCGGGGGGCATAAAGTCCATAGCTCAGGATAAACACATGCAACTAAAACTGCCCATGTTAACCGAGTTCCTTCTATAACACACACAGTAGACTAGACAGTTTACAGACGCTATCTCAGCAGATCATCACTATGGAAACTGCTTGTAGTGGGTAGACATTATCATCCCCATTTTACAGATGCAGAAAGGCAAATAACTTGCCCAAGAGCTGGTACTAGTATCTCAGGCTGCCCAACACCAAAGCCTCCTTACCAGACACTAAACCCCAGGTAGATCTCCACATCTGTACCTGAGCGGAGGACTCCCGTATTCAAGTGCATATGTCATCTTTGTGTTTGGTTTTTTGCTTGTTTGGCTGGAGTGCAGTGGTATGATCTCGGCTCACTGTAACCTCTGCCTCCCAGGTTCAAGAGATTCTCTTGCTTCAGCCTCCTGAGTAGCTGGGATTACAGATGTGTGCCACCAAGTCTGGCTAATTTTTGTATTTTGAGTAGAGATGAGGCTTCATCATGTTGGCCAGGCTGGTCTCAAACTCCTGACCTCGGGTGATCCACCTGCCTCAGCCTCCCAAAATGCTGAGATTACAGGTGTGAGCCACCGCACCTGGCCCACCTTTGTATTTGTGTTGAGACAGTGAGTCCTAAATTTCAGATACTAAGAGAAGGAAGAAAATAATCTAGACTCATCAATGTCTCTCAGAATCCAAATGTTTTCAAAAACTCCTGTGTAAAAGGTGAGGCTTTATCAGCCTAGAATTTACATGGGAATGGGAAGCAGCCTGGAGCAACCAGGAAAAATTCTGTCTTCATCTGGGGCTGTGCCTGGGTCAGCCGAGGAGGTGGACAAAACGAGCTTTTTTCACTGCA
The DNA here is from genome assembly GCA_963573385.1 of Cacajao melanocephalus. Classification (NCBI taxonomy): domain Eukaryota; kingdom Metazoa; phylum Chordata; class Mammalia; order Primates; family Pitheciidae; genus Cacajao; species Cacajao melanocephalus. The sequence continues at coordinate 23,352 of CAUYLG010018740.1, forward strand.
TTATCCCATCTGGGGTGCCCTTCTCTGTATTTCAGGCCTTTATTGCCCTGGTAAGCTCTGTGCTTTCCCATCTTGGTATCAAAATCAAAACTTCCCCCAAAGAAGAATCTGGAGATTCATCATTTACCTGTTAGTATGTCTTCAGGTCACTGTTACCCATCTGCATTTTAAAGCTCTGTCTTCTGATGAAAGGGCTGGAGACCTTATCACAGGGTAACTGATAGGGGAATTTTTTTGAGCATAGGTAAGTAAAGGATTCTCTATGGTGACCACAAATTTGATAGAGAGAGAGAGAGAGAGAGAGAGAGAGAGAGAGATCAATTGACAGGTAGGTAGCAACCCAATTTAACCTTTGAGTACTTCCACTTTTCCCAAAAACAAACAAAAAACAAACCTCGCCCCATCACACACATACAAAAATAAAATGTGCCCATTTTCTACCCAATGAGACAAGAGTAGCTGCTGTTCATTGAGCACTTATTACGTTCCTGGCCTTGTTCTAGGTATAAATATATTCTACTTAATCTTCAACACAATCCTTCTTTGTCCTTCCTTCCTTTACTGCCTTAGTTTTCTAGCGCTGCCATAAAAAGAAACCACTAACCAGATGGCTTAAAACAATAGAAATGCATTCTTTTCAAGTTGTTAAGGCCAGAAGCCCAAAATCTAGGCGTTAGCAGACCACACTCCTCCAAGGTGTCTAAAGGAGGATCCTTCCTTGCTTCCCCCAGCTTCTGGGAGCCCCAGGCGTTCCTTGGCTTATGGCAGCACAGCTCCAATCTCTGTGTCTGTCCTCATGGGGCTGCCCTCTCCCTGCAGCTACCTCTGCATCTGAATTTCCCCTTCTTATAAGGACACCAGTCTTATTGGATTAGAGCCTACCCTAGTGACCTCATCTTAACTTGATTACATCTGCAAAGACCCTACCTCCAAAAAAGGTCACATTTTAAGTGGGTGGCGGGGGCGAGGGGAGGAGCAGGGTGTTAGGACTTCAATATGTCTTTTCTGCTGGGACACACTTCAACTCATAGCACCCACTTGTGAGAGGATGATGACCTCAAGGTCACACAAGGTCTAGGTCAAAGCAAAGTTCCGTTTCATTTCCTAGATTATCCTCAGTCAGGCAGAAGCACAGACTTGAATATCTGGAGGAAATTTTTTACATCAAAGAGTGACAGAGCTGGGCTGCTTCTGCTGTTCCCTCTCCTTCAGACTTCTCTCCCTTCTTCACCAAACCAATCCTGTCCTTCTGGGCCTCTCAGCTCAAGCTTACTGACCAAGGAGCCTTTTCTGATCTCCCAGACCAGCTCAAAAACCCCTACCTAGGACCTCTGCTCACCGTTGATGTCCCCCTCATTGCCCTCCTCACCACCCTTGTAATTTTCCATTTCTTTGGGGATTACTTCATAGATGTCTCTCTTTGCCATCAGACTTCAAGCGCTGCAAAGAAAGAGACCTCTCTATTTTGCTCCCAGGTGTGTTCTCACCTCTCAGCAGGAACCCTGGCTCTCGGCAGAGTCTCAGATGTTAGCCCTCTGCTACTTAAAAGGAAAACCGTTAACAGTAGAATGATTTATAATTTGGGGAGTATATACTCAGTAATGGGATTGCTGGGTGAAATGGTATTTTTAGTTCTAGATCCTTAGGATTATAAATCACTCTACGATAAAGACACATGCACATGTATGTTTATTGTGGCACTGTTCACAATAGCGAAGACTTGGAAACAACCCAAATGCCCCTCAGTGATAGACTGGATAAAGAAAATGTGGCACATATACACCATGAAATACTATGCAGCCATAAAAAAGGATGAATGAGTTCATGTCCTTTGCAGGGACATAGATGAAGCTGGAAACCATCATTCTCAGCAAACTGACACAACAACAGAAAACCAAACACTGCATGTTCTCACTCATAAGTGGGTGTTGAACAATGAGAACACATGGACACAGGGAGGGAACATCACACACCAGGGTTTGTCGGTGGGTGTGGGGCTGGGGGAGAGATAGCATTAGGAGAAATACCTAATACAGAAGATGGGGTGATGGATGCAGCAAACCACCATGGCACGTGTATACCTATGTAACAAACCTGCACGTTCTGCACATGCACCCTAGAACTTGAAGTATAATAATAAAAATAAAATATAATAAAAAAGGAAAACTCAGGTACCCATTTCATCCTCAGCCCTATGCGACCTGGTTAGTTAACTGCCCCCTTTCATCTTGTGGCTCACGCCTTTCGCCTTTCACAGTTGGGCTGGACCTGGCCACTGCCTCCCCTCAACAGCCCAATTTATGCCTAGAAATCACAGGAAAACCAGAGAACTATCACTCCACCTGCTCCTACCTGCTACCCCCTGTACCCCTCAGTTCCCCACACTGCCTCTGTCTCATCAGTGTGCAAAATGAGCATCTGTGTCTTCACTTTCATCAGACACAAGGTGCCTGTAGGGATCCCAAGAGGATCACACCTTCCACATCAGCCCCCAGCAACAGCACAATCTCCTCTAAGCCACTGCTCTCTGAGGACCCAATTGTGTACCTTTACCACCCTACCCTGTACATACCCCCCCAAATCTGCTTCCGAAATCCTCCAGGACCATAAAAAACAAGACTGGATTCCTTGGGGTCAGCTTTAAACAGTCACTGAGGCTACGCAAGTTTGGCCTGTGTACAGATGACGGCAGAGCCACGTCCACAGTGGCCCACCCAGCACGGGGCTGGTGCCCCCCATCCCTCACCAGCAGCCCCTCAACCACACAGAGGGGCTCAGGAAGCAATCTGGCTCTTCCATCACTTTGTAACTCATGGTTAACTCATTCACTCCAACTCAGCCAACCTTTACTGAGCTCCGATCAGATCAGCAGAACAATTTGAGTCACTTGATAGAGAAAGAAAAAGGCCTATTTCATTTCACTGCTATATTCCAGTATCTTCACTCTGAGAAGCTACAGACAAGGAAGCACATAACAAGAAGGCAGTGGGGTCGATGTCCCAGTAGAGGTCAGTGCAAAAGACTGCTGGGCCCTGAAGGGGGTGACACCTCTGGGGATTAGGGGAAGCCCCTTCTTTGCCTGCCAAGGATAGACAGCAGACAGGGAGGAGGACAGGAGGGAGTTGGGGGCATGAGGCAGAGCTTCCAAGCAGAAGGAAAAAAATACATATTATGGGAACAGCAAACCACTCCACCTGCCTGAGGTACAAGGTGTCTATTAAAAATAGAAAGAGGCTGGGTGTGGCGGCTCACGCCTGTAATCCCAGCACTTTGGGAGGCTGAGGTGGGTGGATCACAAAGTCAGTAGTTCGAGACCAGCCTGACCAACATGGTGAAACTCTGTCTCCACTAAAAAACAAAAGTAAGCCAGGTGTTGTGTCGCATGACTGTAATCCCAGCTACTCAGGAGGATGAGGCAGGAGAATCACTTGAACCCAGGAGGTGGAGGTTGCAGTCAGCCGAGATCATGCCACTGCACTCTAGCCTGGGCAACAGAGTGAGACTCCATCTCAAAAAAGAAACGGATGAAGCTAGAAAAGATAAAAACTGGGGGCTAGTTTGTAAAGAGTCTTAAAACAAGATGACAAGATGTAATCTCTTACCACTCCTTGGCAATACATAAATTTTAACCTACTACTGATGGTGAATTTCTAAGTCCACGGATGTTAATTCTCTCAAAAGGGAGGGTAACCACATATATTTTTTATATCAAATGCCTGTTCTGCTCATGTCTACAGGCATATCAGACCCTAGGAAACCAAGACAACTCCCTCCACAAGGCTGTCCTTGGCCACCCTCAGGGCGTTCTCAGATGGGCTGTTTTTCCAGATGGCTTCCTAGGATACACGGCATTTGCAATCAGGCCCAGATATAAGAATCTAGATTTTAAAAACTGGATCTCATCCTGTTGTTTCCTACCTCCACTGCTGACCTCCCTCCCCCTCTCTTCCTCTTTTTCCTCTTCCTTTCTCTCTTCCTTTATATTTTTTTCCTGTGCTCATTACTGTTTGCAACAGCTGCTGAAATTCACATATCTGGGAAGGCCATTAACTTGCTGTTTACTGGAGCTCCACATCATTAGCAGAGATGGGCAAAATTAAGTCTCTCACCCCCACCCCCAACCCCCAGGGAGCCAGGTCCCCACTGGCTGAGGACACTCCCTCTAAATAGCCCTTCCCTTCACTTTCACCCCCAACTGGAGATTTATGTTTTATATCCAGTCAGACTACATTAATTTTGCTAAAATACAATTCTAAATATGATTTAGGATGCTGGTAGAAAATGATTCCACTAAATTCACCTACCAGCAATCTGGGTACTTACATGTAAATCTATAAAGTAGATCATTACATTACAAACCCTATTCTAATCACTTTTCCAGAACTTGTCCACAAAATGAGTGTGTGCCACCTGACCTGCAGTCAACTGTCACATTTGCATGTGGCACCCAAAGGAGCATTTGTGAAAATAAAGCCAGCACAAACTGACAACCGCTAGAATCGTGGCTGCTTGGAAACTGAAAATAAATCTACAAGGAGATGCTCGGCAGCTCACTGGAAACTGGCCTCTGTCTTTCTTCTGTCAAAGGGCTGCTTTCCATTCACCCCATCTAGGAAGGATGTGCGCTAGAGTTTCAATATTCTCAATTTCTTCCAATGTAAAAAACAAATGTATCCAATTAAAGAATCTGGGGATAAATTCCACCTACCTGCAGGGATACCTAGGTGCTGATCCATTTTAAAAAAGCTTGCTAGAGGGCGGGCACGGTGGCTCACACTTGTAATCCCAGCACTTTGGGAGGTCGAGGAGGGCGGATCACAAGGTCAGGAGATCCATACCAACCTGGCTAACATGGTGAAACCCCATCACTACTAAAAATATGAAAAAAAAAATAGCTGGGTGTGGTGGCACGCACCTGTCGTCCCAGCTACTCGGGAGGCTGAGGAAGTAGAATCGCTTGAACCACGGAGGTGGAGGTTGCAGTGAGCTGAAATCGTGCCACTGCACTCCAGCCTGGCAACAGAGCTAGACTTCATCTAAAAAAAAAAAAAAAAAGAAAGAAAAAAAAAGCTTGCTGGAAATTGGGGTGGTCAGCAGAGCTAGTCTCACCTTTCAGTCTGGAAATGGGAACCTTAAGGTAAGAGAGGGGCTATGAAACAGGAAGCCACTTCCAGGAAGCTCCTGAGAACAGAGGCAGGTGAGGGCCAAGGGTCTCCAGGTAAAGATGGCACCTGCAGGATGTCACCGAGGGAGGGAGGAAATGAGGACTGGAACAAAAGGAAAAGCTGGAGATATCACCCACATGGAGATGCCAACCAGTCTACCCTGAGCGCAGAGCAGAGCCTGTTCTCTGTCCCTCCAATTCTTTGCTTTTGCTGGGAAGGCTTGGGTTGCCATTTCCACTCTGGTTTGGTTTTGTTTGTTAGTCCTTATCTGTCCTGGCTAAATGAATAAAATGGATTTTCACCTATATTTTGGCCAAGAACAATAGAGGATCAGGGCACCATTAAGAGGCAGAGAGGCAACAGTGTCAGTTAGAACAGAGCTCTCTGGATCCCCCATAAAACCTCCGGGCTAGAGCCAAGCAGAATATGGGCAGCCAGGAGGGCCAGGCCAGCCACTGGGGTGCATCCCCTCCTCACCTACACAGGCCCTCCCAGGTAGAGCATGAACTCTTTGAAAAAACAATGCAGTCACTGTCAGCTACACTGAGTATTTCATCTTATTTGGAGGCATGTTCCTAAGTATTAAAACAATACCCACCTTTTCCAGTCGGGGGATAATCTTTAATATGACCATGGACATTAACAGAACGGTAGTTACAAAAGGATTTGCTTTCAGCTCTGCACCAAACATGGGCCATGTTGGCAAGCACAAAAGCCAAGGGGGAAAGGAGGCCTGGAAGAAAAAGGAAGTGGGGTGTGGGGCCCTGGGAGGAAAGCAGGTCTGTGACCGGGGGCTCTGGCCTTGAAGCCAGTCACATGATCAACAGAGTCCCCCACAGTTCTTTTCTGTGGGTGGTGATGGTTTCTTTAAAATCATCACGGGAACAGGGAAAATCCGAAAAGGAATGTTACCAAGATCCTTAGAGGCTAAAGAGAAGAGACCAAAGTCAAGAGGAAGAGAAAAAAAGAGAAAAACTGAAAAACAGGTTTTCCTTCTCAAACTTTACGATAACCTTCCTTCTGTATAGTTTGAAAGCTGCTGGGAGAAAGTTTCCTGACTCAGGAAAAACAGGGAGAAAGAACTGCCTTCTCATACGTGTCTCACAGGGGCAGGGAACAGGGCCAGCACATCTTAACGGAGAGAGCTGGCTCTTTATAGCCAAACTGCAAGAGAAGGGAGAAGCAGGCCTCTTTCCAAAACACCAATCTCCCCCTGTGACTCCTCTTTAACTTCTGGTAGCTCTCAGCCATTCTCAGGAAAAAGCCCACACTACTCGGCCTGATATTTAAAACCCTCTACACTTCAGGTTTGTCCTACCTGATCCTAGTTCACCCCTAGATCCAGTCCCCTGTGTCTGGCGGTCTTACTGTCTCACGGACGCGCCACATTGCTTCCAGCATATTGGCCATCCACCCAAGACGCTATTCCATGTCTTACCTATCTATCCAATCCACCCACCATTCAAGTCTCACTCCTGTCCTTCTGAACCCTCCTCGGCCACTCTAACCAACACTGACTTTGCCTCTCCTTCCTCAACCACACAACTCACACATATGCATTTCCCAGGGAACTCTGGTCTTGCCTACTAGCATAGGACAGCTGTTAGTCCCACATACGTCCCACGAAGACAGGAAACCCGTCCTTCTTGTGCCTCTTACTATTTACATGGGGAAGACCTGCGGTGAAATCTTTGGCACCCAATAAGCGTGGCATGGGTTGAAGTCACACACTCCATGCTCCCTGACCTTATCCTCACTTTTCTGCCCATCGTCCGCATCCAGATCCAAAAATTCAGATCTAGAGAGAGGCTGCGGCGAGGGGAAAGCATAGTTGTTCCCCCGGATGGTGATGAAGGGAAAATAATTGCTATTTCCAGCTCAGGCTCCTCCTGTTGTTTCCTAGATGAGACATTTTACTTGGCTTTAGTACTTGGGGCTAGAGAAAGCCTATCTGGAACATCAGAGTGCCCCTCAGCTCTGGAAATGGCCATAAAAAGCTATGGGAAGCTCTTGGAGCTAAGGTGTGAGCCTCTCATCTTCATATTGGTAGGGTACAGCAGAGATCAATAATCACAAAATCTGTGTCCACAGGCCAACAGTCCATCCCTCAGGATTCAGGTGGCTGGAAGAGTGACCCTCAAGGACTAAACATTTCCACACGAGCTGGACTTCTTTACCATTGCAACTTCCTATGTGTTCCCCAGCTTCCCCTGAGTCTCGGTCAAACTTCTCTCCCTGCTATGGATGCTACCGCCTGCCATATATCCTAGAACTCACCTTATCAATGTACTATCCTCTCTTTCTATGTTCCTCCCTAACTAAAAGTTCCTTCTCTTTACACTGCTTCTTCAGATCTCCATGCCTTCTCATGTCTCCTTGCCAAACTTCTCAAGGGTGACAGTCCACCCTGACTGCCTTATTCCACTTCTCCCTAACCTTTTGCAATTTGGATTCTGCTCCAGTCACTTTGCTGAGAGAGTTTTCTTGAGATCAGCCTCTCAGACAGAACATCAGCTGTCAGATCTGACAGCCTCTTCATTTTCCATTCTTTTCAGCTAGCTCAAGGCAGGACCCAGCCCCGCTGGGTGACTGTCTCCTCTTGATTCTCTTCTCCCTGACCTTCTGGACTGCACTATCTCTAGCCCATGCCTTGGAGCACTCTCTAGACCTGGGCCTTGCCCTCCTTCTCTTCTGTCCACCTTCTCTCCCGGTCACCTCAGCCACCACCATGGTTCCAACCATCACACTAACATTCTCATCTCCAGCCCTGGCCTCTCCTCCAGAACACTAATCTCCAGTTTCTCACTTGGTGCTGGGCTCCTACACTGGAGCTATAATTATCTCAGATTCAACATCTTTACAAGCAAACTTATCATCTTCCTTTCAAGTTTACTCTCTCCCTAAACCCCCCATCTTGCCTAAAGTCTTCACCATTCTCCCAATCAGCCCTTTCAGAAGTCTGAGGGTCACCTCTGACCTTCTCCCACCTACCCATCCATGGCCACCTCCCACCAACTTCATTCCTCCATCCCATCCTCCTCAGGATTTTTCCATGACTTCTCATCCCACCACCATTTCCAAGTTCAGGCCTCCTGAGCTGCACTGGCCCACTGCAGAACCTCTCAGCCAGCCTCAAGTCTCCAGCCTCCAATCTTTCCCTTACATTTTTACTGGAAGCATCTTCCTTCCCAGGCCAGACCCAAAGTGGATTCATGACATTACTCATGTTCAGCTTGAAATGCCCTGCACAGCTCACTTCTCTACAACTAAAATTCTACTCATCCTTCAAGGCCATGTGCCAGGGCAATCTCATCCACAGAGCCTTTAAAATGGACCAATTCTACATCATATGATGGATCTGTGTTTAGTGTGGAGTGGGGTGTGTGGGGGTGTGTGTGTGTGTGTGTGTGTGTGTGTCCCTCCTTGGACTCTTCAGCACAGTGTTTGAGCCCCTTGTAGCACGGATTCCACCATCTTTTCCATCAGTCTCCCCCACTGAATTGGAAGCATCTTGAAGACAAATGGTTTTATGGGTTCAATTGTGTCCCCCAAAAATATATGGTGAAGTCCTAGCCTTCAGTACTGGTGAATGTGACCTGATTTGGAAATATGGCCTTTGCAGAGTAATCAAGTTAAGATGAGGTCATTAGGGTGGGCCCTAATCCAATGACTGTCCTTATAAGAAGAGGAGAAGTCAGAGAGAGGAAGAGGGCCCTGTAAAGGCAGAGCAGAGAGTGGAGCTGAGCTGACATAAGCCAAGGAAAGCCTGGGGCCAACAAAAGGTAGAAATGACCAGAAAATACTCCCCAACATGTTTCAGAGAGAACATGGCCCTGCCAACACCTTGATTTAGGACTTCTAGTTTCCAGAAGTTAGCGAGAATAAATTTCTGTGCTTGTAACCCACCCAGTGTATGGTGCTTTGTTACGGCAGCCCTGGGAAACTAAGACAGATGGGAGCTGTGTCTTATTTACCTTTGCAGACTCCTTACTGCCCACAGAGTCCCTAAAACCCATTAACTTCCCGGTGAGTATATGAACAAAAATGAACCATCCACACAATGCCTTTTCCCACAAGTGAAGGTTTTTTAAAAAATAACCTCTGAGGCTTGAATGTTATTATTAACACTAAAACTATCATTGTCCTAAGATAGAATGACAGACACACAGTCAGTGGAACCTCAGAGCAGTGTGTTGTGTCCAGAGAAGGACAGAGATGGGCTGAGTTCTAAGCCACCTGCATCCTCTTCACCTGGCTTCCCCATGCCTCATGGAAACGCTGGCAAAGCAGTTGGCTGGGCCTGCAGGTGTCTGGCACAGGAAAGAGAGTGCCTCCTCCATGCAAAGCTGCGACCTTGCACTCATTAGCACAGTGCTCTGTTCCACTGAGCTAATGACCTCAAATACCAAATACCGCAGCAGAAATTAGATTCATTAAAGGGGGCGTGGAGAGGGAAGGATGATAAAAACTGTCTCTCTTCACACACGAAGTGGACTGTAATGATAAGATGCCAGTAATGACACTGATACACTTTCCATCCAACGAAGTGAACTCCTCAATTGAAAGCCTTTTAGGAATGAGTGGGCTGGGGAGAACACTACTGAATGTGCCAGACAGTCAGTTCTTCTTTTCTCTTTCTTGCACAAACGCTGAAAACCAATATATTGAAGGCATTCCAGAAAAACCTTTGATGGACAGAGGGGAAACACTCTCTGAGCCTGCGTCACTCAGTCTGTGGTGTCCACCAGCTTGGTGACCATAAATAATTCTCATGAGTCACAGTGAAAATCCACAGTCTCTCTGGAGATACTGCAGACCAGCAACAAGTGCACCCAGCCTGTTCCTCTGAGGAAATCAAATCTGAGGGTGGCAAAATGACTATTCCTGCCACGGAAATGCAAATGGCTCATTCTTCCCTGCGCAGATGGGAATGGAGAACCACTCAGCCCACTGACGGACACAGATCGCTGGTTTCCAAAGGCCTTGCTCCAGCCCGGTTACAGCTCTTAGATCCTTAGTCCTGAAACTTAATGCTCCCCATGTATGCACTTTTAAATAAATCTAATCCTAAGCCATAAGAGAAGGAAATCCAATAAAGTTCAGGCTTTTCCCATGATGGCTATTTTGAAGCTTTTTGGTAAATATTAAACATAAAATTATTTCCAAAATTAATTTGCAGTGCCCCGACTTTGCTGGCACCCTAAGGTATGTGCTGTATCTGCCTCAGAGTGAGCCAGCATGACCCATGCCAAGTTGTTCCTAAATTCTAGGAGCCCCTGGATGCCCTATGATTGCCTTTCCATTTGTGCCCCAGTCCAGCCCCCAAAAAGTATACTGGTCTCCTCACTTCACATCATTATACGGAGAGGGAAAATCACTTAAACCTTCTACCTCCCAAATTCTGCAACTCCCTTACTTTCAGCTCCCACACGATATACCCAAACCTCCCTCTAAGGGGTTCATCTGTAACCCCAGATGATTTTTTTAACTTTAACATGAAAAACCTCTTACATGTATATACTGCTTTAAAAGGCAGTGCAGACCAGGTACGGTGGCTCACCTCTCTAATCCCAGCACTTTGGGAGGCCAAGGTGGGTGGATCATGAAGTCAGGAGATCAAGACCATCCTGGCCAACATCGTGAAACCCTGTCTCTACTAAAAATACAAAAATTAGCTGGGCATGGTGGTGCATGCCTGTAATCCCAGCTACTCAGGAGGCTGAGGCAGGAGAATCACTTGAACCAGGGAGTCGGAGGTTGCAGTGAGCAGAGATCGCACCACTGCATGCACTCCAGCCTGGGCACAGAGCAAGACTCTGTCTCAAAAAAAAAAAAAAAAGCAGTGCAGTTTTTGTCTCCAATCTGATTTAATCTTTTATCAGTGACCCAGTCGTCAACAGGAACAGCAGTTCTCACATGGGTAAAAGTGACAATGCAAGAGGCCTGTCCCCATGGTGAATAAATGTGCGACCTTCGCCCCCTGCCCCTGCTGACATAGGACCCATGTTTCAGCCCTTGCTTTGCACCATACATGTCAGTGGTCCATGACTGAGAACAAATGGGCCTTTATCCCCTAAGATAAGTGGCACATGTGATTTGTAACAACTATTTTTTTTCTTACTCAGACATCTTTTTAACTTAGATATTACAGTCATAGAAATTTAGAGCTGCAGGGAACTGAAGAGAAGATTTATGAAATAAATGAAATATTTACTAAGATTCTAGTTAAACTAAGTATTGAACTATAGATTACTACAATGTAGAGTCTTTCAAAAGAAGACAGCAGATCGACATGAGCCTATCATAACAATTTCCAAAATTGGTAAGTAACAAGAGCAAGAAGCAGGGCAGCGTGCATGATGATTTTCCTGTTTGTTTCCCAAAGACATATGCATAATGTGTTTACAGAATGCACAGAATATTTCTGGAAGGATATCCAAGGAACTAGTCTCTAGAGAGGGAAGTGGGAGTCTGTGATAAAGGGAAGACAAGCTGGTTTTCTTTTTTTGTTTGCTTTTTGTTTTTAGATGGAGTCTCGCTGTCACCCAGCCTGTCACACCAGTACAGTGGTGTGACCTCTGCTCACTGCAACCTCCGCCTTCCGAGTTCAAGCGAATCTCCTGCCTCTGCCTCCCAAATACCTGGGACTACAGGTACACATCACCATACCTGGCTAATTTTTGTATTTTAAGTAGAGACGGGGTTTTATCATGTTGCCCAGGCTGGTCTCAAACGCCTGACTTCGGCCTCCCAAAGTGCTGAAATTACAGGTGTGAACCACCGCACCTAGCCAGATGACAAACTTATAAGCATGTACCTTTTCACTGTTTGAATTCTTTCCTATGTGTATTTATTAAATCTTTTCTTAAATATTACAAAATATAAATATATAACATATATACAAACAAATAAACAGATTATATGATTAATTTTTAACAAGCGGAGAGACTTTGAAACTGTCTAATACCTGTTTTCACCAATAGGAAACAAGGTCTAGAGAATGGCATCAGGGGCCTCCGGCTGGAGACCAGACCCCTGGCCATTCAGTTCAGTTCAGTTCTGCTCTGTTCTTTCTATTCTTCCACAGCATTTTCTGATTTGTGTTCATGTTCTGGATGCCCAGGGTTACCTGAAATCTGTTCCCCAGTGAAATGAGGCATCACTGTTCTTTATCTCACTATGACATGCTTTCAACTAGGAATCTGTGATCTAGGTTTTTTTTGTAAGTCAAATTCTATTCCCAATGTGCCACAAGATTTGTGCTTAAATCATTCCCTTCTTGTAAAGCAAATAAGTGATCCCTAACTTAATATGTTCCTTTAACCCTGCTTTTCTTTTATGAGGTTTGCTTTAAACAAAGCACACCCCATAGCACATTCATACCTACAACGTTTTGTTCATTTTTCCCTGTGTTCTTATGTTCCGGCCACATTAGCTCTAATCTGATTTGAAACATGAGCTCCCAAAAGGCCAACATCAAGTCTCTTATGCTGCGGTTGAGCACCCAGTGATTTGTGCCTCATACAGGCAATTCAGAAGCTTACTGATAAGACAGTCTCTGGCTAATGCACACTGACCCAAGAACAAGGAGCATTTGCAGTAGGTGCAATTGATAAAATTATCATAACGAATAATTAGAAAGTATATTCTACCAACCCAGATGGGAAGCTTTATTTCAAATCCTGTTCTCTGTTCCCTATTTTTCTGGACTTACCAATGCAATAGCTGAAATGTTACATAAGTCAGAGAGAGTCTAAATACTTGGTCTCTTCCAAGAAACCCGCAACGACCACACAATCATTTGCTGGTTTTGGCATTTGCCATTAACAAAGCCCAGACTGACGCTCACTTTCTTATGCATAATATATTCATCTAAGTTAAATTCTTTTCATTTTGCTCAATTCTAGCCTCTGCCATTTATAAACTCCCAGTCTAGTTATCTATTAGAGTTTGTTTTGCGGTTAAGGGGGGAAAAAAGAAGAAAATCTAACACGGTATCTTTAAAGCAATATTTTAAAGAAGAAAAGAGCTTACAACCAAAGTTTGAACATCCATGAATCTCAGCTTACTTTCTTCTAATATGTACCCCTACCTGGACAGTTAGCAGCCATGCCATCTTATTTTAGGGAATTATTAATTTTTTAATATTAAAAAAAACTTTACCTGCCCAGCCATTAATTAATTGAAAATATTTCCTTCTGGCCTCCAACTGCTCAGGGACCTCTCTTAGCAATTTCCTCACCTATAATTATACTGATGGACTGTGTAACAGGTAGCATCATTATCCGAGTCAAATTAATGTTGGTGTGAATGTAATGTTGTCAAATAGAAGGGCTTCTCATTTGCTGGCCCCCAAGAAGATGGCCCTAGAGAAACTTCTCCCTTGAGACACAGCCAGAGGGCCAGAGCTGGATTCCCAGTGGGGAGGGGCACATCTTCTGGGTGCTCCAACTCTGAGGACCCCATGCCATAAAGGCCACCAGCCACCCCCATCACACTGGTCTCCACTGTGCTTCCAAACAGAGCACAAAAGCAAATTGAACCTAGTTCGACTGAGCTGTCTCTGCCCTGGTATTACAAAGCACAGTGCAACTACCTCATAATTAGGACTCTCCCTTTCTCTGAAATATCAGAATAATGTTCTAAATTTAGAGAATACCTTTCTTCTTTCTAGCAGCCTAGCTTGTTTCTGAGGTGCTCCTATACCAGCCATTTCAAGCGTCAGGAAACTAGAATCCTTATTCCCACCTTACAGATGAGCAAAATGAAACATGGAGTAATAATGAAAGACATTTAGATGTTGCAAGAAATATTCTCAAACATATCTTCACACATAAATATTTCTGTAAGATAACATTTCTGGAAGTAAAAATTACTGAGTTAATGGCTATGTGCATGTTTCATTTTGATAAAGATGATCAAAACACCCATTGTGGAAGTTATTCTAATTTATGTTTCTATTATGCATGGATGTCTGGTTCCCTCCACCTTCAACGATAAATTTTTTTATGTTTATCATTCTAACAGTCAATAAAAACAGTAACTTACTGTAAGTTGGATATCTTTCTGCATATTTAAGAGTCATCTGTACTTCTTTTTTCTGTCAATTGTCTGTTTACATCTTTCATTTTGTCATTATGTTGTTGATCTTTTCAAATTAATCTATTAGAGCTCTGTATAAATCAAGGATATTAGTTGTTTGGTTTTTATGTGTGATTTTCAGTTTGCTGTTTGTCTCTTGACTTTGTTTATGTTGGTCCATAAAGCTTTCAGGGACTCAGGCTCCATGAAACCTGTTTTTTGTTTTGTTTGGTTTAGTTTTTGAAAATTTAATATATCAGTCTTTCTCTTTAGGATTTCCATGGTTTGTGCTATACCTAGGAAGACTGTGCTGTAACAAGACGGTTTAAATTTCTCCTTTTTATTCTATCACTTTTAATATTTAAATATTTCATTCATCTGGCATTTATGTTGGCAGAAGAAACTAGGTACAGATCCAATTTTTGTTTTTTCCAGAATGCCACCCAGTTGTCTCAAACTACTGAATAATCTATCATCCTTTACTGACACAAAATGCCACCAAACACAAACTTTCAGTGTATATTGCTGGCTAGCTCTGGACACCAATTTTCCATTTCTATTGTGTACTACTGATTTCTCTGTCTAGTATATTAGTAAGTACTAGTACATTACTAGTAGTAATATCTAGTAATGTACTAGTATATTAGTATATGTGTAGTATATTAAATATTAAACTAAATATATATTTTATATTTATATTAATATGCATACTAATATTTATAACATATTAATGTTGCACATATTAATGTTATAGTAATATTAATGTGAAGAATATATTTAAATATTAAACTACATTTCATATATTAATATTTAATATACTAGTATATTAGTATACGTTTATTTATATTTAGCATAGTAATATACTATACATATACTAATATTACTAGTACATCAAATATAGTTTAAACCATAATATGGTTTAAAATATGTAATATCTGGCAGAGCTATTTCATCTTTATTAGTCTCACTTATCCTGACTATGAATGAAGGCTTTGCTTCTGTTCTATTCTCCATCTTCTTGTTGTTCTCTAAGGTTATTTTTGTATATTAATTCTATGTCAAGCCACCTCACAGTATTACCTTATTGTTTGTAATAAATAGCATATTGTATGACATATAAGCATATCATATGCACATGTCAATTTCTCTCTTTCTGCATGTATACCCTTTTCTCTTTTGTCCAAGTGCATCAGCTAGAACCCACAGAAAAATGGTGAATAAAGGCAGTAGTAGTAGACCTCCTTATCTTGTTGGCAGCATGAACCCCTGAAGCCCCATGTAATCCTGCTGGCTCTGTATTCTGCACACCCTTACAGAAGGAGAGAAAATAAGAAAATTAAATTGCTGATTTCAGCTCTGGGATCTAGGTGAAACAGAACAGAAGCAGGAAAATTATAAAGAAGGAAAAGTTTTTCTCTTGGCCTCTCCAGCTGCATTTACCCTGATAAAGCCCTCTGGGTTTCTGCTTGTATACCCCTCCCCTTTAAAATTTTCCAGGCTTCATAGGATCAGCTGTGTGTTTTAGACGGGACACATACAAGATAAGGGACTAAGATCCCATTCTGAGAAATTCCATATGTGATGCTCTACATTATTGCTGCAAAATCTTCTATACTTAAATTTAAAAATAGTAACAATAACCAAAACCTGCTAAGCTATCATTTGTCTTGTGGAACTACTGAGTAGTCAGGGTTCTATCCATGGATAGGCAGTGACTAAATTGCAAGAGCAGGATCTTCGAAAGTTCTATTCGGGCATATCTGTCACAGCAGAGGGCTCCAGCCTGTAGTGTGCAGACTGTCACCAGGCTCATCCAAATACTACCCAGTCCATGAAAGCCTGAGTCACATCTTACCAGCTTAAAAGCTGTCCTACACCACTGCCCCCCGTACTTGGGGAAAGACTGTAGTTGCCTATCAGTCAGGAGACTACCGGCACACACCACCATGCCTGGCTAATTTTTGTATTTTTTGCAGATCTAGGGTCTCACCATGTCGCTTAGGCTGGTCTCAAACTCCTGGGCTCAAGCACTCAGCCCCCCTCAGCCTCCCAAAGTGCTGGGATCACAGTTATCAGCCACCACACCTGGCCTGTTTTGTTAACTTTCCCGACACTTCCTCCTGACACGATGGTCATTATGTGAATAACAGCAGTTGAATCTCTTCTGCTTTCAGGAAATGTATGTTTAGTGAGTAGCTAGAAGTAAAGACAAATCATAGAATTAAAATGTGGGCATTCATGCAGATGGGCAAATCTCATTATCTTGTAAAAAGAAATCACTATAATCCACAGTGACTATAAGACGCTCTTTAAACAATCGAGTATCTTAGTACCAGGTACAGAGAAAGTTTTCAACAAAGTATTGCTCAATAACAATATTTTGGTCGGGCACGGTGGCTCACGCCTGTAATTCCAGCTCTTTGGGAGGCTGAGGTGTGTGGATCACACGGTCAGGAGATCAAGATCATCCTGGCCAACATGGTGAAACCCCGTGTCTACTAAAAACACAAAAAAATAGCCAGGCGTGGTGGTGTGTGCCTGTGGGAGGCTGAGGCAGGGGAATCTCTTGAACCCGAGAGGCAGAAATTACAGTGAGCCAAGATTGTGCCACTGCACTCCAGCCTGGTGACAGAGCGAGATTCCGCCTAAAAAAAAAAAAAAATTCTCATTTTCAACAAAGAACTGAGCTTTCCTTACTTTTCCATGCAGATAGGATGTTAGTCTTCCCTACAGCCAAAGCTTGGTTATCTAGGAGTTACTGGCCAGTGTTTAGGTTACAAGGGCCCTTTGCTTCTCATCTCTGTTCAGCACCTTCCTGATCTTTTGGCCAATTTTCAGGCCACAAAGTGAAAGAAGGGCCATGAGGAAAAAGCCAGAAACAGACACTCTAACCAGTGCCAAAACTGTGGCAGGTGTCATTTCTCCCTCTGGATCTAGCGCTCCCTCACTTGGGAGTCTACCTTCTGTTTCCTCTGCCTGGTGCACACTGCCAGCCCCCTGCCAGCCACACAGATCCTATTTGCAATTAAAAATGGGTTGACTGGGGATACACAAGTCCCACGCATTCCTTCCCTGGATGTGCACTCTGTGCTTACACACGTCATAAAAAGCACTGCCACCTCTGGCAGACCCAGCCCCGAGTCTCGGTGCCCACTTGGCAAAAGAAACGAGAGTCAAGGTGCCGTCCCAAGTTGCCCCGTGTCTAGGCGCCCAGATGTGGGAAACCAGAAAGAGCAACTCAGCCCGGTCCTGTGGGTCACGTGCCACTAGGGGGTTGTGAAATCAATGTTGTAGGTCCAACCAACATTTTTTTAAAGTAAAATAATAGGTTATTAACATAGATCAAATGCCTCTCACTATAGTAAGAGTAAGTGTTGTTCCACTGCTCCTTATATGTGCATGATATGCCACAAGGCAGAATATATTTCCTACAGCGCAGCTATGTAAGATATCTGAAAACCCAGCCTTAAGCTTGACTGTGGTGTTCGTGTGAGCACAGATGAAATAGGCCTTATCTTCCCCAGCATCATTCAGAATCATGCCTCCCTATTCCCTCATCTCCTCACGGTTTCTTCACCAGGAGCCAAAGCCTTCTGGTTAATCAAAGAGGTCTAGATTCAAAATGCAAATTTCCTAAAAAATGGAACCCACTGCCTTATATTCACACTAGGCTGTAAATGGCCAAAATCAGATGCTCCTGGAGCAGGTTTCAATGAGGTAGAGAGACACCATCACCTCTCTGAATGGAGAGGGGAAGAACAAGGAGATCCCCCCTTGACTTCATATTTTTTTCCAGCTCTGGCATAATTTCTCACTCCCTCCTACCCGCAAACACCAAGCCAGCTGTATTCTGAAGTAGTTCATGGTGTTCAGTGCCAAGGAAGATTGAAACTTCTAGCTAATAAGCACCTGGGTTGATGGTGAATTTAAATTTAGCTTCCCACATTATTTCTATCCTCTCTCATCAGAAATGATTGAGAATTGGCTGCAAACTTAGCTGCCCAGGAGCATCTGAAGTGGGCCATTTAGAGCCTAGTGTGAATATAAGGCACTGGCTTCCTTTTCCATCAGTGGAAAACATGTATCTAGCCAAGGGCTGGAGAAACAGGCACATCCAGCACCAAAGGCAGACACTAGATCCCAGTGGAGAATAGCTGGGAGGATGGAGCACATGAGATGGTCTGGGGACTGTTTATTCTGTTCGATTTTAGTCTTTTGGCATCAGTACACAGTTCCAGGTCTAATGACTTATTCAAGGTAGGAAGATGTCTTCTGAATTTGCTGTAAATACTGCTCCCACAAAGCATCTTCCTGGATCCCAGACGGCAGTCAGACCTCATTTCATTCTATCTCTTCATTCTTTCCAACTAGAGGCAAAGGTACTTAAGGGCAAAACCCTTTGGCATCTTCTCCCTGCTGTCCTAAGCCCACAGTTGGGTCTAGAACGCATGCTATCTGGCACCTTACTCCCCAGGGTATTTTTTCCTCATCTCATTTCCTCACCATTTCTGAGAAGGGCAGGACCTGCCAAGGCTAAGCCTGAAAATAGTTCTGCTTCTATGATGATTCCAAAGAAAGATGTCTCACATTTCCTAATGCTACTTGGCTGACTGCTTGAGGGGAAAAAATGGTCACAGTCTATGGGGGTGCTAATTAGCATCAATTAAAACTCAGCTAGCCTGCCCTGGCACTGAATTACCTGCAGGACTTGCTCGATCCTCGTGAAAATAAGGGAGAAATCCAGAGACAAAGATTCTGCAGCAATAGGAATATCAACTTACTTTCCCGACTGAACCTTTCAACCAACCCTTGGCTAGCCGTAGCCTTTCATTCAGGAAGTAAAATCTCTGCTGGATTTGTCAAGAGGATAAAATGCTCAAAGGTACTAAGGCCATTACAAACTATCCCCCATTAAAAAAGAAATAAAAGATGTACAATATGCTTTTTTTGTAAAGAACACTGAGGTGACTTTACAATTACATACACATAGCCTTCAATAAACTTTAGTAAGCTTCAATAAGCTTTATTTCATGCCTACTGCATGCCAGGAACACCTCAATTTGCCATTGCAGAAGACTAGACTCTCACCTGGGCAAGGTGGCTCACACCTATAATCCCAATACTTTGGGAGGCCGAGGTGGGCGAATCACCTGAGGTCAGGAGTTTGAGACCCTCTTGGCTAACATGGTGAAACTCCATCACTACTAAAAATACAAAAATTAGCCAGGCGTGGTGGTGTGTGCCTGTAATCCCAGTTACTTGGGAGGCTGAGGCATAAGAATTGCTTGAACCAGGAGGCAGAGGTTGGAGTGAGCTGAGATTGTGCCACTGCACTCCAGCCTGGTTGACAAAGCAAGACTCTGTCTCAGAAAAAAAAACAAAAACAACCGAGACTCTCAAAGCTATCCAGGAACCAAATTACCCCCTTACCAACATGTTACTTCAAAATTTCCTACTTCGTATTCTCAGATAGGCACCCTCTGTAAAATCAGTGCTCATCAAACATCATTTTGAAAAAGAAAATGAGTAAGAAATCATGTTACCTGAAAAAAAAATGAGTTAGAAATCATGTTATCCAGAAAAAAAAAAAGAGTAAGAAATCATGTTATCAAGTTCAAACATCATAATATGGGCCATTTATTGTGTGTCAGAGATGTCTCAGTAAAGCTGTTTTTCTAAAAGTTTAATAAGTCCATCTATAGCTGTTTGGATAAACACTTCTTACATTTTAATAAGCTTAAATACTACCATTTCATAATCAAAAGAAAAATCAAGTTTACTCCCCCCATAAGGAGCACCGGTGAAGAATCTGAATGGTGAGAACCCTGAGTTTGCACCGCTGGGGCAATGCGGCTGGCAAGGAGAAACAAATGCGTGCAAAGGTTACTAATAACCCAAGACAGGATGTAATAAGGGCCAAATGAGTGACTCAGACAATACATGTCACAGGAGGAGTGACTGCTGACCATGCACTTAGCGAGCACCAAGCCAGTCTGCTGCTTTAACACAGGGCACGCGCGCCTCTCGCACTCCTTGGGGTTTGCATTCCCACAGCCATTGTCTATTTGTGTCCACGTGTGTGGAATGGCAGTCGCATCACCAAGAAATAGCCCCAGCTCCGGTCTCTCTGATCTCATCCGCAGGCCCAGGTAGGGATAATCAGCAGAGCCAGATGAATTTCAGGAATATAATTTCAGATACAATGACTCAAGGAGTCAAGTGGGATGTTAATCACAGGTAGAAGCACCAAAACCAAAACAGTTCTGACTGGCGTCTACTTAGGTGCATCATAAATGCCTACTTGGGCACTCTGAAAACTTCCTTCATGACTCAGTTTACAAACAGCTTTAATGAGACCATTTTCCAAATGGCAATTTAAAAATCACCTCGTTGAAGTTTAGGATAACTACATGGCCCTAGACACTCAATCAAAATTATTTCCCACCAGGAGGCTAATTATATGAAGAAAATGCAATGTCTTTAAATGACATGTATAGATTATAATATCTAAGTTACTAGAGTTTTAAATCTCTATCCTCTAACATAGAGCCTGGTGACCTGGAACACAGTAGGTAGTCAATAAATGCTGAATGAAGAACAAATATCCTGTATAAGAACTTCAGAGTATCTAAGAAAATGCTCTAATTGTTTTATGTGTGTTCATCTGGTTTTTGTTAAAAGCACGTTGAGACAAACCATATGTTCTTATTTATCTTCACAAGTTGAAAGGTATAGGCTATTGGAAAGACTCTATAATATGCGCATTTGTTAAAAAGGCTTTTCTGCTCTCTTAAAGATCACTCAACAACAAGACGTCTTGGCCATATATGTATGTATATATCTGAGAGTATGTGAGCTTTAGCCAACTGGCAGAAGTCGGCTGGGCTTTATCAGCCTGCTTTTATCCTACTTTCCCAGTTTGGTTCACCATGTCCAGAGCATGTAAACAGTCCAACTTTAAAGTTTAACCCTGGGCACTATAAAACTAACAGTTAAAGAAACAAGTTTGATCCTAAAAGGCCAGAATAAGCATCCCCAGCACAGGTTAGCTAATATTTGGGTTATCAGGTGTGTAATCATCTTTTTCCATTCTCACACCCTGCAGAGAGGAGAGAAGAGGGCACACGAAGCGATAGCATGCTTATTCCATCCAGTAAGCACTAACAAACCAGTGTCTCCTGACTTGGAAAGAACGAGTCTTGCTGCTAGACCTCCTAAGATTGCTGGTGTCCACTACTGAAACCCAAGAAAGTTATTAACCTCTGGAGGTTTATAACATCAATACCAAACCATCATTTCCTGATTTGTCTAAGGGCTTCTATTGTTTCTAGAATAGCCAGCCCTGGTCTGTGAATGGTAGCCTCAAATCTGTACCCTCATCCTTTATCCCAACACACCTGTTTATCTCTGATTCTTTCTCTTTACCTCTCTCATTTAATAGTTATCATCTCCTTCAAATGCTCTACTAATACAGAAACATGCTAAGTCTCTTCCCAGATCTAACAGCATGAAATAAAAGTATGGAGACAGGCAGAGACTAGGTTTAGAAGAGAGACTTCTTGTGCCATTTGCTCTGCAAGGACTTCTTCACCTTCATGTTGCCTGGTCCTTTGGTCAAACCCGGAAGAGCCAAGCTGAGCCAGCCCTCTCCACCCTAGCTAGAGGGAACCCAGAAGAAGGAGGGCAAAGTGCCTACAGAGGTCAATCAACAACCCCATAGCAGGGACCCACATATACCTGCAGACTACAGGCTCCCTGTCCTTGGTGGTCATCAGCTCCCCACACCCCTCTTCTTGTAAGTGTTCCACATGCACCCACTCTGTGCTTTATCCCGATCTACCCCATCTTTCAACGCATCATTCAAGTTCTACTGCTCCTGAAAAGGCTTCGTGACTATGACAACCTGTACACCCATGAGCTTGACCTCCTTAGATCCACAGTACTTCCTATCTGTATTACCTACTTGGCACATAAAACAAACAGACTTAGATTTTAACGTATATGCACTTTATTTTCCCTACTAGATTGCAAACTGAGGGCAGAATTATTTTCATTAGCCCAGTACCACCTTTCACATAGTAGATATGCTATCAAAATTTGTGAATCGATGTGGAATAAAATGAAGAGATATTGCTTTCTCCAGCATAGATCTTAGAGGGAAAAATCTCAATCTTAATGGAAATAATTAGGCTTCCAATACTGTTTATTCTCTTGAGTATATGGGTGCCTGTAGTTTCGTGTTTACAGCAAAGCACTGTGCATGGAAGTCCAGGGGCAGATTCTATTGCAGCCACACTGCCATTCTGCCGCTCACATATTTATGAAAAATTATCCTTTCAGGATGAAATTTTCCATGACTGGCTTTGGATCCAAAAGAAGGATGTTTCTCTCTCTTTTTTATTCTTTTGGAAAATTTGAACAATATCCAGTCAGCCATGTAGAAGCTGGGCATTAGTGAAAAAAACAATGACACGTTTTGTCTTTCAAAATCAATGTAAGCCTTTCTTTTGCATGACCAATTAAAAAACAACTAACTTCAAAATGAGAAACTTTCCACTTATAGGCCTCGCCAAGGATGAACCTGGGTGATAACAGAAGATAATGGGATGGAAACAGAACACAAACAAAATGAGTATGTATCTCTCCATTATACTTACTTTAAGTTTCACAGATTCCCAAAGTAGTGTGCCTCTTCCTATGACTTCTAAAATTGAAAAATGCACTGTAGTTATGAAGTCAGAGTCCACTGAGGCTGAGCTAAGGCCCAGAGAAATGAAAAAAAAAAATCCAGATAATTACAGGATAAACTTCTGGACAGTAAATAATTTAGTTATCTTGAAAGAAAGGTTCCCTCAAAGTTTTTCTCAAAATACAGTAATTTGCCTTCTAACCTCTTATGTATAAAATGTCCTCACACGATATTAGTTTTAATACACTGAATCATGTGTGCATGCGCATTCTACGCCCTTACAACTGGAAAAAAGTTTGGAAATGACTGGTTACCTTAACTAGCAAAAGCATTTTTACTTTGCCAATAGCAGTTGCAAAACTGCAGAAGGCAACAACATTGGAGTCATTTTTTAAACTTGATTCCTCACTAATGTCACCAAAATTACATATCACAACCAGTAACAAATGCCAAAATAAAATCTAAAATCTTAACTTTGGCTTCTTTTACTCTTTCAATTAAAAAAAAAGACATTTTAAGTATAGTTTACATTGGCCAGGTGCGGTGGCTCACGCCTATAATCCCAGCACTCTGGGAGGCCGAGGTGGGTGGATCACAAGGTCAGGAGTTCGAGACCAGCCTGGCCAATATGGTGAAACCCTGACTCTGCTAAAAGTACAAAAATTAGCCAGGCATAGTGGCGGGCACATGTAGTCTCAGCTACTAGGGAGGCTGAGGCAGCAGAATTGCTTGAACCTGGAGGGGGAGGTTGCAGTGAGCCGAGATCTTACCACTGCGCTCTAGCATGGGCAACAGAGGGAGACTCCATCTCAAAAAAAAAACAAACAAGAAAGTTCACATTATATAAAAACACTATCATACATCTTGAACACATTTGAACATAGGTAGAATATTAAAGGTTTATAAAAGAAAACCCAAAATTTTAATATGCAATATGTATTCATATATGCACACAACCAGCTTCCAAGAAAACCAAAAAGAAATTGGTGAGAAAGGCAGAGAAGCCAAGTGAGTATAAATTCCCTTGTTACAACAAAGTTTTCCCCCTAGCTCAGCATAGAACCACCAACTTGTTTGATTGGGTTCTAAAAGGTTCCTCAGCTCCATGTAAAATCAAGTTGATATTTACATCGCAGCGGCAGAGAAAAGGGCAGGGAAAGCTACTGATGTGCTCCTACAAGTTCCCACTACCTCTCCAGACCTTCCATGGTGTCCTGGCCTTTCCATTGTCCTCGTCACTGCCCATCTGAAATGGTTGTGTCTCTGAAACAGTATTTCCCACAGTGATCTAAAGCAATAGCCTTTTAAGCCAGAGCTCACCCAGCCAATAACATCCAACCACAAGCTAGATTATCTTTACCAGGCTAAATACCTAAAGCAGTTTCCTCATGTTCGAATCCACCTCTAGTCCATCCCACAGGGTGATACAATTTGAATCTGATCAGGTATTTCCCTGCTTAAAAGCCCTTCACTGACTCCTCCATCCCCTTCAGAATAAAGCCCCAACTCTAGGGTTGCTATTCACCTAAAGTGGCCTTCCATGATTCCAGGGTTAAATTAGAAAGAAGGAAGGAAGCAGGGAGGGAGGAGGAGAGGGAGGAAGATAGATGGCAGCTGACAAAAAATATCTTACTTGTCCCATGCCCCCAACCTACTCCCATCCCCCACTGTACTTCACAGCAGTCACACTAAACTATTTCCTGTTTCTCCTTTCAGGTCTCTGCTAAAACGTCACCTTCTCCCAGAAGGCTTTCCCAACTCCGCATATCTAGTTTGGTGCCCCTTTTGGGTACTCTGGGGGTATAGTACCCCTTTTGGGTACTATGTCATAATTGCCCATTTCAGTATCTGCCCATTTTGGGCATCTGTCCCCCATTGGAGCATGAGCCCTCTGAGATTAGGGTCCCTATTAAGCTAGTTATATCCCCAGGACCTAGCTTGATGGCAGGGGCTCCCTAATGATTTGTTGAATCAATGACCTAGAAACCATGAAGAAAAGAGGAAAGGACGGAGACCCTTGATACCTTCTTCCTTCCCCCACCAGCAGTGACTGACCGCAGAAGGATAGGCCTGCACGGCCTTCACTCGCCTCCTCCTTAGAACCTGAGCTGAGCTTTCTATTACTCTCTCCTTTATCACAGCCTTTCATCACAATGGGGTAATATATGTGTCTGGTCAAGAATACAATAGGCAATGGTGTTTGTATGGACTAGGCCATTTCCGAGCATGGATCAGAGTTTATATCCCAGAAGAACCATCCTCTTCTCTATCCATTCTCTAGTCTTATAAACTTAGTTTTCCTGTTAACGCAAAAATATAATCCTTATTGATGTCATTCTGAACTGCATGTATTAAGAGAGGAAAAGGCTCTGTATCCTTGAAGAAAGTATTAAAATGTTTTGAATTGTTTCGTTGCACTTGTTTCAGTTTAAAAGATCTCTTTTGTAGAGCAACACTTCAATCACTAAATACTTCATTAGGAGGCAAACAGTTACAAGAAACAGTCTGTGGGGGGTGGGGGGGTGGGAACCAGCACAGGTGAGCAATGGAGGGTCAACAGAGGCAAACATGTGGCAGAGAAGCAGCAGGGGCTTCCATCTTCAGACTGGGAAACTTACCACTGATAATGACCACGTAATGACACCCCCAGTGAAGCCATCCGGAGGCTCCCTGAACTTCCCGGGACCACGAAAATTCCCTCATTCCCACGGTAAACAACTTCTCAAAAAAAACAAACCAAAAAAAAAAAAACAAGTCAAGCATTGGTGTCCATTAGGCCATGATTTTAGAGCCAATGTAGAAAACCAGTGTGGAGCTACCACCAGGGACTGGGGTTGCTCGTATAAAAGCCTGGAGTGGAGGCAGCAAGTGTGAGGAAGGGGAGTAAAACACTGAGATACTTCCACAGCCAGAATTGACCCCTCCCCACCCACCCACCCTGCCAGATGGAGGCTTCCTGGTGGAAGGCTGCCTCCCACCAAGGTCAGGCCCATCTGTGAGCGGAGGGCTAACTCCCCAGAGACCCCTGGGAATTCCGAGCAGTGCCAGCTGACAGGCAGAGGCCTGAACTCTTCTGGCATGACCTTGGGCCCAGTACCTCCCGCCTCCCCTCCTCCCACCTACAGTGATTAAAGATAACCCAGCCAAGCAGCCTGGCATGCTGAAAAGGAGCAGGGCTGGAGGGAAATAAGGAGGACCAAACCGGGAACTGCACCACCGAATTTCCTCAAACCATATGGACCTTAAAACTCGTCAGGCCGGTTTAAAATTAGCCAATACCCAGGAGAATAATTCATTAAATGCAACTGTTATGATTCATTTAGAATTCACTCCAATTCTGAAATGATAAATGACAGTGCATTTATATATACATAACAGAGTATTCATCTCCCCAAAGCTGGTCACAAGTGCCCTCACTGCCCTGGAGTCAAACATGGGCTAGAACCAAGGCCGCAGAGACTTAAAAACAGCATCATGTTTATTCACTGTAGGAAAAGGTGAGCTGAGAAGAGCTGAAGGCTTGGGCCAAGGTGCTAAGGAGCACGCTGGGTCTTCCTGGTGTGGGGAAATGTTTTCTGGAAAGGAGACTGCTTAATGTACATCTACAAAGTGTTTTCTTGTGCTATTTTGTTTTGTAACTTACAGGGAATTGTTCTCTCTGTAACTGATAAGGTCCAGTCTCCTAGGATCTGACTGCTTTCTTTCTGGTCAGCCAGGCTTGGAAACTTCCACCTCATCCCTTCCTTTCCTTCTCTGACATTTAATCAGCATTGAATTAAAATCAGGCATATGGCTCACCCAAGGCAAATGGAAATTAAGATACTGGATTTATAACATGCATAATCCAAACACAGAAAATCTTGCTACCAAAAATAATCATGTCTCTCATCCATTTCCCAAGCAGTTCAACTGCCTGCTTCACTTTGCCTTCAAGTTTATCAAGATGAGGCTGAGAATTCTCATGAACTCTTCCAGGACACCCGAAAGGAGTTCCTGTCGACTCACTCAGAGTCCCTTCCCTCCTCTCCTTCAAGCAGTGCCCACCTCTTTTCAGGAAGCAATCTCTCTTTTCCATTTGACTTTCCATAAAGAAGCTGGAGTTTTATTTTTCCTTGGCCTCCAATCTGTGCTTTGGATTGTGCCATAAAATTCCTCAGTAATTTATGGCCTGTTTTTTCTTTAGAGTGGAAAAGCACTAATCCCTCACGGAGTGGGGAGACAAGCATTTCCAATGTGAGGTAATCTAGAAACATCCACTGACCACAGTGAGATGAGCCCTGACTTACAGTTGAAGGCTCATGTAAAGACCCCTAGCCCTTGACACAGAGTATGGCCTCAGAAATAGCCTGACCTCCAGTGAGTACCTGGTTTGAAAGACGACTCCTCTTGACCCAAAAATCCATCTTTTCCTGTCAGTGATATCTGAAAATTCCAGAGGTTGCAATGTTACCCTTCAGGTAAAGACAGGTCTCCTCCACAGCACTCTTCTAAAGCGCCAGTGTTACATATCTCATTGCGGCCATCTACCTCAGTGTAATTGAGTTTATACTCAGACAAGAGGCACTGAAAAATCCTGGCTAGGCCCTGGCCTTGGAGGGGCTCGGAAGTGGAACGTACGTGCGTGAAACCTGAAATCAGTCTTTGACCCCTTCACATTTTCGCCACAAGTCAACCTCAATAATCACACATATCTTCCCAAGTAGCTTTTTAAAAAATCTTTTCCAATAAACAGAAGGAAATGAAATATTGAGATACACCTTCAAAACAGAGTTGTCGAGCAGCAAACATGCTGGGTCCAATCAAGCAACAACTGATTTGTGAAGAGAAGGAGCAAGAGTTCAATTGTACCTGGATAATATTCACCCTGACCTGACTCAGGAAAGAGGAGAAAGCATGGGCCTGTGTCCTCAGCCAATGTCATTCCATAGGAATGGTCCCTGGAACCGTAACACTGGCTTTGCTACTGCTTTATAAATGTCTCTTGCTAAAGACAGAACCAGGATGAACTCCTAGAATATCACTTAGAAAATCCAGCTAATCGGGGCCCTGTTTGCACTTCTGTTTTCATGTACTGTACAAACACTTGTTCAACCTAAACTCTTCTCTCTTCTTTAGTCAAAGGCTTATGAACAACACTTGGGATCCTACTTTAAAAAACTAAGTTTTAGTGTTTATGACAAAAAAATATTAACATAAATGGATAATGATTATTTCCTCCTGACCATGTTAGTTCCTCTTGGCCAACAGCCCAAATAGTGGGGGCCAGATGTCTAAGACAGTGTTTCCCAAATGACATCAAGAGACATAAGTACTGTCCCTAAAAGCACGTTGAACAATCAAATCCATTTGGAAACAGTGCTCACTCAATTGCCATCCAGAAAACTGATGGAAATTAGCCTATTGAAGGCTGTAAAAAAAAGTCCTGCAATAAATGTTTAGCTTCATTTAGTCTATGGCTTTCCAAATTTACTTGATTATGGCATTCATTTTTGAGTGGAATGACCTATTCACTTCTTTTATTGTTTGGAACACATTTTGGGAAACCCTGCTCCAAGGAAAGAATGACAACTCAAAAGGAAGAATCTACCATTGCAGTAGGCTGATTAAATCACAAAAGCCAATGTATCCTGACACTCCAGAGAGTTCAGAAAGTAGGGGGAACAAAAACAACATAATCCAAAAAAAAGGAGTGTAGGAGTCTTTTTGTTTGTTTGAGACAGAGTCTCACTCTGTCGCCAGGCTGGAATGCAGTGGCGCCATCTCAGCTCACTGCAACCTCCACCTCCCAGGTATAAGCAATTCTCCTGCCTCAGCCTCCAGAGTAGCTGGGACTACAGGCCCGCACCACCATGCCAAGCTAATTTTTTTGTATTTTTAGTAGAGACGGGGTTTCACAGTGTTGGCCAGGATGATCTCAATCTCTTGACCCCATGATCCGCCCGCCTCGGCCTCCCAAAGTGCTGGGATTACAGGCGTGAGCCACTGCGCCAGGCCCGAAGGAGTCTTTAAAGAAAAATCTCTCACCATGATTTTTGGTTTGTTTGTTGTTTTTATTAGAGACTGGGACTGGCTCTGTTTGCTCTGCTGCCCAGGCTAGAGTAGAGTGGTGCCATCATAGCTCACCACAGCCTCAAACTCCTGGGCTGAAGCAATCCTGCCTCAGCCTCCTGGAGTAGCTGAGACTACAAACACATGCCACCATAGCCAGTTAAGTTTTAAAATTTCTTTTAGTGACTGGGTCTCACTATGTTGCCCAGGCTGGTCTCAAACTCCTGGCCTCAAGCTATCCTCCCACCTCGTGCTCAGCCCCTTATGGCAGTTTTTACCATCCTCTTGACATGTAAAGACCCTAGGCAAATGGTAATCTCAACCAAATAGACAAGTTTCAGGTTTTATCAGCCCAAAGGGTAGTCTGATTGCTGCAACCTCAGTCAATAGATGAAAAGCAAATTGAAAATAATAATGATAATATTAAATCAGACTCCCTTACTAAAATTTTAGACATATGGCATTAGCATTAACTATCTGACCAGTAAACTGACAGGATGTCTGGCTGCCTGGCTGTCCAGCTGGCTGGCTAAATGGACGGATGGATGGATGGATGGATGGACGGACGGACGGATGGATGGATGGATGGATGGATGGATGGATGGATAGATGGATGGATGGATGTAGAGATCAATGGATGGATGGATGGATGGATGGATGGATTGGTGGGTAGATGGATAGATGGATGGAGAGATGGATGGATGGATAGATAGATAGATGAATAGATGTAGAGATGGATGAATGAATGGATGGATAGATGACAGAAGCATGATGGATGAATGGTGATCGGATGCAGCATGGTATAGCAATGCAAGTACCTTACTAGGAATCAGGAAATCTGTTTCCTCATATTTTTTCTGTCTCTATTGGATTTTTTTCTTTCTTTTTTTTTTTTTTTTTTTTGTTGAGACAAGGGGTTTCACTCTGTCACCCAGGCTAGAATACAGTGGCAGGATCGTGGCTCATTATACCCTTGACCTCCTAGGTGCAAATGATCCTCCTGCCTCAGCCTCTCAAGTAGCTGAGACCACAGGTGCATGCCTGACTAATTTTTAAAATGTTTTTGTAGAGACAGTATCTTGCTATGTTGGCCAGGCTGGTCTTGAACTCCTGAGCTCAAGCAATCACCGCCGCCTCGGCTTCCCAAAGTGCTTGGATTACAGGTGTGAACCACAAATCCTGTCCTTTACTGGATTTTTTTTTTAATTTGATCAAGTCACTAAACTTCTAAACTCTTATATTTTTATGTAGAAATGAGGATTTAACGAATATCTGTTATTGAATAGCAGTTTTTACATTTTTTTCAATTGGAGGTAAAACGGTCTATGAACCTTTCCCCTACCTAATCTTCTTTAAGAGAAAGAAAGCGATAGAAGGGTGGTGGGGGAGGCAGAGAGGAATGGAAGGGAAAGAAGAAGGTAGAAAAGAAAGAACAAAAGAAGAAATTTGGATTCATTTGATTGCCTTTTTAAATAGAGCTTAAATGCATAAATGGATAATGGTATTAAATGTGTAATGGTACTGATATCAATGCCTTCTAGGCCAGGCCCTAGGCCTCTTGTACCTAGTGTGTTTGGGAGACTATATACCTGTGCATGTACAATAAAAAACCTCTGTCCTAAAAACCAAGACACCCAGGTGCTCATTCATCTGCCTTGGCCACCAATCACCATTTAACTTCCCTGGGTCTTGTCCTGAAATGTCAAATTAAGAGGAATATCTCAATTCCTGCTTGGGATATATTCACTACCATACAAGTTTGATGGGAAAATCAAAAGAAATCAGTATACATTTTTAAATAAATAGACTGTGCAGTCTCCTGAGGGGTGGCACACAAACACTTATCTTCCAAAGATGCTACATTCCCGATCAGAAGGTACAAAACTCTCCAGTGCCAGCTGAAGTATGGCTAGCGCTGAGGAAACCCCCTGTGTATTACAGGGCATGAACTAAGCTCTCTAACCTTGAGTTTCCAACAGTTCAACCCAGGAACCCTGAAGCACCACTATCTGATGTTGAATGCCACTTGCAGGGGTTTCAAGAGATGGGGGCTCTCAGGCCACAGAAGGTATTTCCGTTCATCAGGGCACTGCAGCATTCTTTGTCGTCAGAGACTTGTTTACTGAGGAGCAGTCAGGCAGGTTTCTCAGAACCAGTCTATCTGATCCATCCTTCAAGGCCTAGGTCAAAAGCTACCTCCTCTACAAAGCCTTCATCAGTCTTTCCCTGGGCAATTATAACATATTTGCTTTTATGGAATCATTTGGGCTAGTAAATTTTAAGTTTATTGAATGCAGGGAACCCTATCTTCTTTACTTTCTTATCTCCATTTTACTGGTACTCATTCAAATTAGATTGAATGAGAAACTGTTCTGGGGCAATGTTTCTCAATGTTTTTTTAAACTGGGACTCACAGTAAGAATTAAGATCATAGGTACTCACATAAATAAAACTGAAATCGGAGTTTTAGAAGGCAATATTTATTCATATTGCATGCAAAGCATTCTGCTAATGTCTATATTGTTCAATCTCCATATTTAAAATTGTTGTAGAGATTCACACAATTGATTTCATCATCTTTACTGACGGGTCCTGACCCAGAGTTTGAAAACCAAGAACCTAGAGAGGATATGCCTTTATACTCTTTTTCTCATGTCTTTCTCCTTAAAAAAAGAAAAATTGAGCCTGTACAAAAAGCATATTAAACCCTAAACGTTCTTAACAGATTTAAATTTGGAAAGAGTCAGATGATGCCTCACTTGCCTAAAATTCAAATCCCATTAGAGAAGGCACATGGCCGACTTACTGGATGGGGATGTCCATAGAGCCATCTCTTCAGCTAGCGGAGACAAGCTACTTAAATATTAGTGTGTCACACACACATATATATATATGACTGATAAATAATAATAGACTTGATTGTATTGATTATATACATTATTTTATTTTATTTTATTTTATTTTATTTTATTTTATTTTTGAAACCCAGTCTCCCTCTGTCACCCAGGCAGGAGTGCAGTGGTGCAATCTCGGCTCACTGCAACCCTGCCTCCAGGGTTCAAGCAATTCTCATGACTCAGCCCCTCAAATAGCTGGGAACACGGTAGGGCAAGATCTAGTTTCTTCCTACTCTCCCTGAAACTGATGTGATCAGTCTTTTCAAGTGGGCATTTCTCCCTTTTTTTATTTCTTGGGGACAAGCACCAAGACCTCTCTACTGGAGCCCCCACTGTATCGAGCTCAGTCCAGTCCCAGGCACAGAGCAGAAGCTCCAGCCACACTGCAGGGCAAGAGAACACAGCCCAGCGCTGAGGCTGGCCACATGAGTGACTTGTGAAGGAGTGCTACCTCCGGGTTTTAGAACACATTCCTCATGGGCCTAATTTATTCTCCAGGCGAAAAGGAGGCTTTCTCAGTCTAAAACACTGCTGTAAATCTCACCCACAAGGGGACAACCACATGACTCCATTTTCCTGCTTATTTCTGAATCACTGTCTTATCTGTCTTCCTCCCCTTTTCCCCTTAAAATAGTTGGCTTTACGGTTGTCTGTGCACAGTCATATGATAAGCAGTGATAAAGAAAAATTTTTAAAGAGCCAAGTAGGAATAAGGAAGCAATGAGAAAGAGACACGTTCTCTTGTGTGAGGGGGTGGGCTTCTAAGACACCAGTTTCCTAGAAACAAAACCCACAGATTAATTTTAAATCTTCAGCCCCAACAATGTGAAACAGTGAGGCAGACTATTTGGCTAAGAAACCCAAATGATGCTTAGTGTGATCAGGGACTTGGGGAAATACGGTCTGAGTCCCATTCTAGTCCCTACTAAGAGGCACCCTTTGTCCTCAGTTTCCCCATTTGTAAACTGCATATGATAGGGCCATCCCCCTCCATGAATCCCAAAGTTGTTCATCACTGTTAACTTACATGTGTGTGATGTGTTTTTCTTTTCTGATGCATATTGAATGAGTCTCATAGCCCAGTGAGGAAAGCAGGGCCAATGTGACTATTCCCATTTTACACTGAGGAAGCTGAAGCTCAGAGAGGTTTCAGCTTCCACAAGGTCACACAGCTTATTAGCGGTGGAGCCAAGATGGTGAAAATGAACTAGCAAACTGTGAATGCAGTACTTTGTGAATATATACTAGCCTATAAATGCTTGAAAGTGGGCAGCAAAGACACAATTGGCAGCCACAGCCATTTCCTGTGTAACTCATTATAAGAGAAGGACCATCTGTCCAGGACACACCCCTGAGATGAAAAGCAACCCCTAACCCCAAGTGAGTCTCAGACCTATAGAATTATAAACCAAATGGATTTTTCAACAATATCATCAGTCCCAAACCACATAATCCACAATTTATATTTTACAATAGCATTATAATTACAATAGCAAGCATTTTTGTGTGCTTATCACATGATAAGCACTTTCCTCGCCCAGGCTGGAGTGGTGCGATCTCAGGTACTGCAGCTTCTGCCGCCCGGGTTCACGCGATTCTCCTGCCTCAGCCTCCCGAGTAGCTGAGATTACAGGTGGCCACCACCACGCCTGGCTAATTTTTGTATTTTTAGTACAGACCGGGTTTCTCCATGTTGGCCAGGCTGCTCTCAAACTCCTGACCTCAGGTGGTCCATCCGTCTTGACTTCCCAAAGTGCTGGGATTACAGGCGTGAGCCGCCGCGCCCGGCTGTGACGAGCACTTTTCTAAGCACTTTCTATGCATTATATTATTTATTTAAAACACAATTAGATAGATAGTACTGACTTTGTTTTACAGATGAAGAAACCTCAGAGAGGTTACTCAACGGTCACACAGCTGGTTCCGTGGTGGAACCAGCATCAGAATCCACTGCCCCATCATATAAAGCCCTTCCGCTTCACCGTGGTGCCACCTGCTTTCATATCTGGTGGTTGTGCTGCATCCTTTTGCACTTCTTTTTGAAGTTAAAACTTATATGATAACAGGGGAAACTAGGTGTGGAGGTGAGGGGGTATATGGGAACTCCATACTTTCTGCTCTATTTTTTTATAAACCTAAAACTGCTCTAAAAAAATAAAGTTAACTAATTTTTAAAAATAATGCTGAAGTAAAAGATAAAAGTCCTCCAAATGTGGGGCACCCTCTCTTGCCTTTTCCTTTTTAAAAATACATACAGGTGTGTGCGTGCATGTAATTTTTTTACAATACTACACTCTCCTCCATCATGGAAGAAAGGAGAATAATACCCTAGTGCAAATACCTAAAGGACACCTATTATTTAGATCAATATTATAACTTCATGTTAAAATGTTACTTAACCAGGCTGGGCATGGTGGCTCACGCCTGTAATCCCAGCACTGTGGGAGGCCAAAGTGAGAGGCCAGGAGTTTGAGACCAGCCTGGGCAACACAGTGAGACTCCATCTCTATAAATTTTTTTTCTTTTTTTTTTTTCTGAGGCAGAGTCTCGCACTGTCGCCCAGGCTGGAGTGCAGTGGTGCTATCTTGGTTCACTACAACCTCTGCCTCCCAGGTCAAGCTATTCTCCTGCCTCAGCCTTCCAAGTAGCTGGGATTACAGGCATGAGCCACTATGTCCGGCTAATTTTTGTATTTTTAGTAGAGACAGGGTTTCACCATGTTGGCCAGCCTGGTCTCGAACTCCTGACCTCAGGTGATTCACCCACTACAGCCTCCCAAAGTGCTAGGATTATAGGTGTGAGCCACTGCGCCAAGCCTCCACTAATTTTTTTAATTAGGCAGGCATGGTAGTATGTGCCTATCATTCCAGCTACTTGAGAGGCTGAGGCAAGAGGATCCCTTGAGCCCATGAGTTCGAGGTTGCAGTGAGCTATTATCACACCACTACCTAGCCTGGATGACAGAGGAAGACCCCCCCGCCTTAATTTATTTTTTTTAATTTAACCAATCAAGCATCTATTTTGTGCAGGGCAATATGCCAAGCATTAGCATTAGGTAGGAGTTTTACTCTCAGGAACAGACCTCTTCTGTCTCTGCTAGAGAGCAGACAGAAAGCATCAACACTAGGCATCAATAATTGTAAATGGAAGGCACAAACAGTAAATGTTACCGCAATTCCAAGGGCCAAAAGAGCTGTAGCCTGGAGAATTCTGGGAATGCTCGCCCAAAGAGGAGATTTAGATGGCTGCTTAGAGTATTCCAGGGATGGGGATATGGGAGAACAGAACACAAAGAAGGGAGAGAAAGAGGTTGGATAAGAAGGTCAGAAACAAGCCTTCAAGCAGAAGGTTCCTACCCTGGAGGATAAAGAGATCCACCTGGCAGAAAATGGAAGCAGGGGAGGTGCACACCACACCGGCACTGAGTATCTGGAGGGAGGGGTAGACTTCACTATGTAAGCAACCGGGGCTGGCAGGAGACAATGGTGGGTTCTGAGCACCCGGAAGGGTATTTACTGCCATGATCCCCATACAACTCATACACAAATCCCCTGGATTCCAGGGAACCAGACTAATAAAGGTACAAAAACCCCCTCCTAAAGCTGTCTCCATGAATTAGTACCCAGGCGCCTGGAGCTTAAATGGAATATTCTTTTCTAAAATGAAGGAAATATTTTTTAAAGCCAGTTAGGTGGTCACGGCCAGGAATTGTGTACCTTCTAAAAACAGAGCCCTGATATTCACCGTTGGGGGAGGAGAAGGAAGGGGTCCCATAGGCTAACGGTGGAGAATAAACCTTAAACATTAAGGCAGGAGGCCTCCTCCATGACTCTAGAAGCCCTAGAAAGGGGTCCCTCATCAAAAACGTGTTCCCTACTTATACGAAGGCTGGGATTATTTTAACAAGAGCCTACATTTCCCTCCTCTGCCCTCACAGGGACAAGAGGACGAGCAGCTGGGCATGTTTCATTATTGAGGTTGTGGGAAGCAGATGCCTACGTTGCCAGCTTTAGCAAATAAAAATCGAAGGCCAAGCTAAATTTGAATTGCAGATCAACAACAAATACTTTTGTGGTATAAGAATGTCCCATGCAATATCTCGGACATATCTATAAAAAAAAAAGTATTCATTGTTTACCTGCAATTCAAATTTAACTGAGCATCCAGTCTTTCCTCTGGCAACTCTGGGCTCAGCAGACCTGCAAGAGAAATAGGATGGTGTTGTGAAGAAGCAAAGAAGACACACAAAGGAGCATGGGTACCAAAGAGAAACTTTTTTTTCATAGTGGGCCAGGCGCAGTGGCTCGCGACTATAATCCCAGCACTTTGGGAGGCGGAGGCAGGCAGATTGCCTGAGCTCAGGAGTTCATGATCAGCCTAGGCAACACGGTGACACCCCGTCTCTACTAAAAAAAAATCTATCGGGCGTGGCGGCGTGTCCCTGTAGTCCCAGCTACACGGGAGGCTCGGGCAAGAATTGCTTGAACCCAGGAGGCGGAGGTTGCGGTGAACCGAGATCGTGCCACTGCGCTCCAGCTTGGGCGACAGAGCAAGACTCTGTCTCAAAAAAAAAAAAAAAAAAAAAAAAAAAGACATGTTGATTCTGCAGAAGCTCATGGTTGCTCATCAACCGAGGCACAGAGTTGATGCTTAAATGCCCAAACATTTCACCTACATCTATCTTATCTAATCCTCACAGTAACTTGACAAGCTGCTAAAGATGACTGTTATTAACCCTTTTCATAAATTAGAATACAGAAGTTTGAGGAGGTTAAGTAATTTTTCTCAAAGTCACAAAGCTACAAAGCAGAAGAACGACACCTCCTGCTCCTGGGTGAATTTTGAATGCTTTAAAGGAAGAAAAGGATTTCTATGATTGAAAAGAAGAAAAAGCAATTTCTAAGAACTGATCCTCAATGAAGGTTAGGTGAACTACTTGCTACATTCATTTTTGTTACTTAAATGTAAATTATGTAAAATGAAATCTGAGCTTAAAGATCAAGGGTCATAACAATCATAAGTAAATGCATAGTTGCTTACTGAGAGTACAGTAATCTTTGCAGAAGGCTAGCTATGCTTCAACTCTTGTTGCTCCTCAGCAATTCCAACATCGTGCTCAAAAGCAAAGCTTGCTGTCTTGCACCTTTATGCACTCCCCAAATTTGGCCCAGGACAACTGAGCAATCGGTGTGCATTGTATTAGAGGTTAGGCATAGGTAACAGTCACAGGGCAGGAAAATGAAGTGAGATGCTTTGGCCCAGAGAAATGAGACATACACCTGGACCACAGAAAATGGGATGTATAAAAAAAAAAAAAATCCTCAGTTACCACACTAGGCCCACAAGCTAATGCAGAGGATGTTCAGGTCAAAATGCAACAATGTCTCAGCTTTTCAAATAAGCAAGAGGGAGCAATGCCCAGATACACCCTTCACTAAGACAGAAGCCAGTCCAAGGGAAGGTAATCCATGTTCCCCTCACCTCCCACCCTAGGAGCTGTTTAAAAAGGACCATGCCTGTAATCCCAGCACTTTGGGAGGCCGAGGCGGGCAGATCATAAAGTCAAGAGATCGAGACCATCCTGGCCAACATGGTGAAACCCCATCTCTAGTAAAAATACAAAAATTAGCTGGGCGTGGTGACACACGCCTGTAGTCCTAGCTACTTAGGAGGCTGAGGCCGGAGAACAGCTTGAACCTGGGAGGCAGAGGTTGCAGTGAGCCAAGATTGCACCATTGCACTCCAGCCTGGGCAACAGAGTGAGACTCTGTCTCAAAAAAAAAAAAAAAAAAAAAAAAAGGACCAAGTGTGTGGAATTCTAGTTCTAGTTCTGCACACTTGGAATTCAGCAATCCCAACTCCTGTTGCTCATTCATTTCCAAGAGGGAGAGGCATAAGGACTGGAGAAGGTTTTCTTTACGACCCTTCAGTTGATTATTACTAATAAAATCCCCAAACAGAAGCACAATTTTACCTGCATCTAATAATAACATTAATCACTGATAATTACCAATAATAAGTAGTTATCGTTGATGGAAAACTTGCTATAAGGTAGCTATTATTCCCATTTTATGGATGAGGAGATGGGTACAGATAGGTCAAACGATCTGCCCGATATGCAGCCAAAACTGATAAAACTAGAATTCAAAGCCACGACTAACTCCAAAGCCCATCCTACTAGTTTTAGATCAGTGAACTTGGACAAACCACCATCCAATGACATGAAGGATACTACAAAGTTATTCTCCATCCCTATCAGACCTATCAATAAACAAACAAAAGAAAATTAATTGGAAATGCAGCATGTGAGATTGTCAGCATAGATTTCCTGGATAATTAAAACTTCAATAAATCACCAGTAATTTTGTTCAACACTTTGCTCTAAGCAAAGTTCCTAGAACACAGAAAGTACTCAATATATATTTGTTGAATGGCTGGCTAGCTAGATGAATGGAGAGATTAATGAATGAATTCCATTCTAACTACTGTTCTCCTTCTTTGGATAGTTTGTTTTTGTTTTTTTAATCAAGCAATTTTTTTTGGATTGCATTCCTACTTTAATCTCAACTGGTCTCCTGACTGCCCTCATAACCCCAAACACTAAAAAACTGCCTGTCCAACATTTTCTATGTTCTTCTTCCAGTTTACAGGGGCTCCCTTCCCTGTCTATTTAGATACCATTTTCTTCAAGGCCTGGCTCAAAATATTACCAAGAAGCCTCTGCCAGCTAGCAGAACCCACATTAATTCCCAACTCCTTTGAATCCCCACAGTTCTTCAAATTCACTGTTTTATAAAAGGGTGTTAATCTTGATATTCCAAATGGCCCACTTGAGAAAATCCATTTCTTCTTCTTTCTAATTATCATGTTTTTCAAAATATGTCCACAAAACATAGTTCTTAATGTTTCCCAAAAAAGAGCATTCTATGATGAAATATTTTGGGGACGTAACTGGTTAAACAGAGGTGTACAACTCGCCTTGTGATAGACCATCTTGAGTCTTTCATACACTAATGTGCATTTGACTCTGTAACATTTCCCAACCTCTTTGATCACAGAGACCTGAAAATATCATAAGGTTCCTACTCCTTGAAAGTCAGTCTGGCAAACGCTGGTCAATTATATGCTCCTTCTTAAATGGCTGATTGATGATTCTCTCAGCTACCTAAACTGGTTGATATAAGCATCAGTGCAGAAGGTAGGGAGACAGATTCATACACCTATATTCTAGGAATTCTGCTTGCTTGCTTGTTTTCAGAGTAATCTTTGAGTGGCTTAATGATACAGAGAGAGAGAGCTCCATTGAAGAATTAAATTTATGTTTTTGTGGGCCTTGAACAAAGGTAGGTAAAGAAGCAAGCTACCAAAAATAGCTTTGTGATTTTGATCACAACGAAGAAGAAAGGCAAGGAGGGAAAGAAGCAGAAGCTGGCTCTTTTGCAGGGGAAACAAGGATAAACTTCATGGAGAATAATAAAGACAAAATATTATCAAGTGCGCAGGTTAAGCGTAGCCAAGTCCCAGAATGTAGGGTCTGGAGAGCTGAGTGAGGGTCACTGTTAACAGGTCCCTTTACAGAGCATCTAGGCTATCCTAACTCCTGATTTCACAGCTGGAGAATTAATAGGAGTCACTTGACTCCCTCATTCAATACATTTCCTAGAGAAAGAAAAAAGTATTAGGTAATCCAGCCCTGAAGAGGTGAGGTCTAGGTGTCCCCAGGTGCTGAAAAGATTGTGGTAAGCTATCCTTCTCAGTTGTAATTTTATATACTGTATATTTATGTTATTCTTTGAATAATATTGTGTCTCCTAGTAGAGTATATGCTCTCTGAGAGCAACGACCAGCTCTTGACATAGTGGGCATAGTGCCTGGTGTATTCAGTAAATATTTGCCCAGTGAATAAAAGGATGGCCAGAACAATGAATGAATACACTACTCTGCCCACTACTTTGAATCTTTTGTGAATTCCTTCTTTCTCAGCACTGTACCAAATGATGAACTTCTAAGAGCACAAACTCAGTCAGTCTGATTAAAGAATGCTGCCTATTTGAGCTTCTACAAGACAGACTCCAGAGAGCTGAAGGGGGGTAGAGGGGGACACTTCCTGATCACGAGATGCTTATATCTTCTTCCAGTTTACAGGGGCTCCCTTCCCTGTCTATTTAGATACCATTTTCTTCAAGGCCTGGCTCAAAATATTACCAAGAAGCCTCTGCCAGCTAGCAGAACCCACATTAATTCCCTGGGGAAAGAAGACAGGCAACAAAAGATGCCATAGTCTGAAAAAAAACAAACAATTCTTTTCAAGAAGGACATAAGCAAAATCAAAGACTATTTTTTTCTCAATAATTAATTCTAGATTCACTCATCATGATTTTTTAAAACTCTTCTTGAAGCCAGGCGCAGTGGCTCACTTCTGTAAACCCAGCACTTTGGGAGGCTGAGGTGGGCGGATCACTTGAGGTCCGGAGTTTGAGACCAGCCTGGCCAACACCGTGAAACCCCATCTCTACTAAAAATACAGAAGTTTGTCCGGTGTGGTGGCTCATGCTTGTAATCCCAGCTACCTGGGAGGCTGAGACAGGAGGATCGCTTGAACCTGGGAGGCAGAGGTTGCAGTGATCCAAGATTGCACCACTACACTCCAGCCTGGGCAACAGAGCAAGACACTGACTCAAATTTTAAAAAACTCTTCCTGAGCTTGATTACATTTTTAGTCTTATCTACCTCTTGGGGTCTGGAGCCAGTGAGTCTACTCCTCGCTAGCAAATAAAGGTGACTTTTCACTAGCTTAAAACTACCTCTTTTGAGACTTCAAGGGGAGGTAGAAGGGACGGGTCGGGGTGGGGAGAGAGGAGATCCTCATTTTGGCATTTGGGTTTTATGACAGGCTTCTGTTTTTTCTCTTCTTCCCCAGCACGGCATTACAGATTTCAGTTATGTTTCCTCTGGCGTTTCAATTTTGTTTAGATGTCAATGAGTTACAGTGAACTGTATGTTCCTGTCCTCCCAGCTCTCCCAGCACAGTACAGACTTTTGGCCACTTCACATGGTTTCTGCCAGAAAACTAAATTTCAAACAGGTGAAGCCCAGCTGATTAGCATTACAATAGATTGTAATTACTTAACAAGCCCATATATACCCGGAGGAACTTGGAGAGAAATACAGTGTTTTGCCAAGTGTAGCTTTTATTTATGTAAAATACTGCAGGCTTGCTCTGGAGTTCTTTTAGCCTAAGTGAAACCCCTGGAAGCTTTGTCTGAACATGCTTCAATAGCTCTGTGAGTTCAGGCGCCAGAATTTGAAATTTCATTTCTTGTTGCTGCCAACTACAAAGGATTTTGTATCTAAAGCCCTGATGAGAATTTAAACTTCATTTAAACTCTGCAAATGGAGGAGAAGTGGGCCTTTTGCTTCTCCCCTCACCATGGCACCTGGCATGGGCCCTGGGCACACAGAGGGTAGAAAAGTCCTACTTTTAGGAACTTCAGACTTGATGGAGAGTCTTCAGCTTGATGCAAATTGCTACATGGAAATAATATAGCATTCTCTCATAAGAACATCTTCAAGGATCTCACAGATTTTTATAAAATAGAATATCCTTCCTCCTCCTCCTCACTTCTTTCAACTGTACAGGATTGTTTAAGAAATTCATTCAGCTGGTTTCTATCAAGATGCCATGGTCCTCAGAGGCGGGAATTATGCCTACCCAACTTTTGTTGTACCAAACCCCGTATCTACCTATAGTGCTAGACCATAGTAGGTACTACAGAAATACACACTTGTTTTGTGTGCATTCATTCATTCCTTCAACAATGTGTCAAGAAATTCATTTATTCATTCAACAATTTATTCATTCATTCAACAAAGTGTCAGGCAGTGTTTTGGGTGCCTAGATACAGCAGTAAAAACAAAAAGCTCTACATTTATACAGCATCTGGTATTCTGGTATTACAGATAAACAACAAAGATAAATATGAAAACTAGGATATAAGATAGAGATAAGAGCTAAAGAAAAAAAAAAAGCAGAAAAGGAGCATATAAAGTATAAAAGAAGAGGGTGAACTTTTAGATAGGATTGCCAGAAAAGCCCTTACTGAGAACGTAACATCTGAGCGAAGACTTGAGCTGTGTGGATATCTGGGAAAGGAGGATTCTAGAAAGATGGGATGGCAAGGGTAAAGACTGAGGCAGGAGCATGGTAAGCGCGTTTAAGGGGTGTCAA
Source organism: Cacajao melanocephalus (assembly GCA_963573385.1). Lineage (NCBI taxonomy): Eukaryota > Metazoa > Chordata > Mammalia > Primates > Pitheciidae > Cacajao > Cacajao melanocephalus. Next base: position 65,460 of record CAUYLG010018740.1, read on the forward strand.
GTGGGTCAGGATAGCTGCAGAGGAACGAACAAGGAGAAGAGTAGCAGGTGATGGAGTCGGAGAGGTCACAGCAGAAGGCCTGACTTTGTTGGTCTTGTAAATTACGGTAAGGGATAATCTTACTGAGGCTTCGTGAGCAGACACAGGATCTGAGAAGCTGGGACAAGGTGGAACCAATTCAAAGGCTGTTGAAATAATCCAGGTGTGAGATAATAGGGACTTGGGCCCAAGTGGGGTCAGCAGAGGTATAAAAAGGATCTGATTTGGGATATATTTTGAAGGCAGAAACAGCAGATGTTGCCGATGGATAAGATATGGGGCACCTGAGAATGAGAGGTGTCAAGGATGGCCCCTCAAGATTTTTGGCTGGGCAGTTGGAAGGCTGGAGTTGCCATTTCTTAAGCTGAGGAAGAAGGGCTTAGACTGGGGAGAGGGGAAATTAGGTATACAATATTAGGCCTATAGAGTTTGAGATACCCTTTACACAATCAAAGGTGATGACATGAAGGCAATCCCATAAATAAATTCTAGAGTTCAGGGTCAGGTATGAGGTGGAATTAGGAATTTAGTGTGAACAGCATTGAAAATGTATTTAAATCCATGAAACTAGATGACATTGGCACAGTAAACCAAAACACCAGCTCCCAAATATCCTCATTTCCAATTACTCATATGCTTCAATAAATAATTAACCTTTGTCTACAATGGCCTCAGTTTCTAGACTTTCCAAAACAATCTCATTTGAAGTAATTCTATTATTTTCAAAAGGGCAACTTGTTAAGTATAACTAAATCAAATTTATTTTTAGACTCTGTAAGACTTTTCATATAAATACACTCACAAATCAAGGAGAAAAATATCTTTCACTGGACCATATGTTCTGATTTAAGATTCTAAAACTATGAATATACACACATGACTCTTCAAATATTAATAAAGTTGCTGAAATGTATTATACCCAGACCACCTGCTACAAGCTTTATGGTTCCTTATTTAATTCTCATAGCAACCCTAACAGTCAAGACCTATGACATTTCCATTTTACAGATGAAGAAACGGGCTTTAAACGCCTAAGTCACATGCCCAAAGTCACATAACTAGTGAGTGGTGGAGACGCCTTACAGTTAGAACTCACTGATTCCAGGGAGAGGGGCCCACTGAGGAGCTAGGGAATTCAGGGTCTCAAATATTCACTAAATCTGCTGCTAGTCAAAGACACCAAGAAGAAGAAACAGGACAAACAACCCTTGACTGTCCATGAAGTTGGAGGCTAACTCAGTTCCTTAATTCTAGTGACCCAATGCCAAGAGGTTGTCTGTGATCGCACGGGGTCAAGAACGAATCCTTCAGGTAGTTGTTAAACAACCAACTATGTACCAGCAAGAGCAATATTACGTGGTATTACAGGAGTTGGGGGAAAGGGAGAGCTCCAGGGACCCTCAGCTGCTGGGGAAGAATTCAGGGAAAAGGGGCATACAAAGGAGGTATGGACCATTGCCAGCCCTTCCCTACCTCCTTACCCGCTTAGTAGTCCCCTCCCACCCCACTGTGTTTAAGTGATACCGGAGGTTTCAGAAATCCTTTAAAAATTTTTTCCCTACAAATGTCTGGAAGATAGAGATGTGCTCTAGGGCAATATGTATCAAAGTGCTGTCATTCAACAGGGGGCCTGCTTAACTCCGGCCCCATTCAGGGCAACAGAATCAGCACTGCTAGAGGCTGTGCCCTGGTATCTGCATTGCAAGAATCTCCGTCAAGTGATTCTGGTGGGCCAAGGGAGAACAGCCTCAGAGCTTAACTTCTCCAAATGGTGTATGGGCCTATCTCACAGAGTCCAAACAGGGTATAGGCCCAGCTCCCAGAGTCAGCAGCGGCGCCATCATTTTGCAAAGCTTTGCTGATGGGCTACTTGGGAAATACAAACCAGAAACACCGCTTGTAGTGTCCCATTCATTGCCAAATGAGATGGCCAGACTGAAGAGAGCTATTTTGGAGAATCCAGAAGTCGGCTTTCTCAGGGCCTATATAATAATCAATTCCGTCTAAAACTCTCTCTAGGCCAGCTCCATGCTCATTTTGGGGGATATGATAATAATTGTAGTAGACATGCATTGAGCAGTTACTAAGGACCAGGCATTGGTCTGTGCACTGTACACGTATTAACTCATTTTAATCTCCACAATCACCCCATTTCATTATAGAGAGGTATATTTATTATCCCCCACTTTGTACAGGAGAATAAATGGAAATACAGAAGGTTAAGTCGCTCACTAAAGGTCATGAAGGTGGTAAGCGGTAGAAATGGGATTCAAATCTAGAGCAATCTGGCTCCAGACTTTACCGCTCCAGGGAATTGCCTCTCAAACGATGGCTTTCTGTACCTCTGTATTCTGAGTGCCTGCCCTTTTTTTTTTTTTTTTTTTTTTTTTGAGATGGAATTTCGCTCTTCTTGCCGAGGCTGGAGTGCAGTGGCACCATCTCAGCTCACCACAACCTCCACCTCCTGGGTTCAAGAGATTCTCCTGCCTCAGCCTCCCGAGTAGCTGGGATTACAGGCATGCGCCACCATGCCCAGCTAATTTTGTATTTTTAGTAGAGACTGGGTTTCTCCACGTTGGTCAGTCTGGTCATGAAGCCTGCCTCTTCTACAGAATACAGCAAGGGAATGGCACTCACCAAAGATGTTATCAGAGGCAGGGCAGTAGAACAAAGAGGAAACTGAGATCAGTGTGAAGACTACTGAAGCAATGATAGAGCAAAAGCAAAATGTGAACGAGCCAGCCAGCTGTCACCTGCACACAGCCCGTAAAGCCCTAATCCTTGCCCCACCTGCCTTTCACCCCTGTGCTAAATGCAATGCCACTCCATCCAGCATTCGTTCTGCCTCTGCTTCTAACATGAATCCCAATACTTTTAGTTCACATAATTATTCTTCTAAATCTTTCTTTAAAAATTATAAAGTTCTACAGTCACATTTTAAGATATATCTACGTACGAATGCTTGATCCATTCATTATCTGGAGCCCTCTCTGCCCTGCAATTTCTATTCTAGCCCAGTGTTTCTCAAAGCAAGCCTGATCTGGTCAGAATCTCTGGGAGTGCTGGTTAAAAATGTAGAGTCTCAGCTTATTCCAAATCGTAGCATCAAAAGCTCTCAAGGTTGAGCCAGGAATCTATATTTTTAACACCTTTCCTTAGTGATTTTTATATACATGAAAGTCTGAGTAGTGTTATTAACTGGTTCTTGGAAAATCCAGCTATAGCAATAGTGTTATAACAGATTTTACTTCAAAGCATCAGCAAAATCTTTCCTTCTCTTTGTAATGAGCTTTCTCTAAAGCAACCCCCTTTGTCATCACAACTGAAATGTCTCTCATTATCTGGAGAATAATTATCTCAGCTTGGCTTTTACGCATTCTAGAGTCTACCTCAGTTATCTAAACTTTCTCCCACTCCAGCGTTTCAAAAGTGTGGGCCCCACATCACTAATAACGCTCAAAGACACCTGGAATGAACTTCATTTCTGTATTGTAGAGCCCTGTTTATTTTAGTGTGAACAAAGAAAAGTTATAACTACACTCTCCAAACCTGTGATTTCATGAATAGTGGGGCTTAAGAAAATAAAAGAAATAAAAGAATCAATTTTTTAACTATTAAGTAAATAAAAGCACAGGCAGTACTCAGATAAAAGTCTTACATTTGGGAAACCTTGTCCTGCCCACTCCTTACCAACAGGTGCACTCTGCTGATCCATTCTCCAACCCCTGACCACAGGATTGTCTGCCTTTATTCCTGCAGTGGTCGTGCCAAGAAACACTGCTCCTTCTTGCAGATACCTTTTTAAATGTAACCCAATATTTCACACCCAGCTCATTCATGCCTCCTTCCAAAAGCCCTACTGAATTCTTCCAGTTCTCCCTACCTTTTTTTTTTTTTTTTTTTCAGAGACAGGGTCTCACTCTGTCACCCAGGCTGAAATATAGTAGCCTGATGGTCAGATCATAGCTCACTGCAGCCTTGAACTCCTGGGCTCAAGTTATCCTGCAACTTCAGCCTCCAGAGTAGACTACAGGCACACACCACACCACAGGTGCAGAGCTGGCTAATTTTTAAGTTTTCTGTAGCTATGGAGTCTTACTCTGTTGCCCAGGCTGATGTTGAACTCCTGGGCTCAAACGATCCTCCCAGCAGCTCAGCCTCCTGAGTAGTTGGGACTGCAAGTGTCAGCCACAGTGCCTAGCCCACTCCCTTTCTGAACTCTTAACATACTCATGGTACCACTGGTATGGAACCTAGTTGCTACTTAAGTGTCTATATCAGGAGTATCCAACCTTTTGGCTTCCCTGGGCCACGCTGGAAGAACTGTCTTGGGATACACATAAAATACACTAAAACTAACGATTAACTGATAAGCTAAAAAAATTGCAAAAAAAACCTCAATGTTTTAAGAAAGTTTACAAATTTATGTTTGGCAGTATTCAAAGCCATCCTGGGCCACTTGCAGCTCGCGGGCCATGCGTTGGGCAAGCTTGATGTATATGTAAGTACTTGGTGTCATTTCCTTAGTGAAATGGAGCCCCCTGAGAGTGACCCATGGCCTCATTCTCCTCTGGATTGCCCACAGTGCTAAGCTTCCCTGGTTGGACCTGAGTACAAAATAGAAACTCCAGGAATACAAGTGAATTCAAAGTGTAGCTGAATCCAGTGTTCCGCAGCAATGAAAGAAGTAGCTGCTTCATGCTATCCACATCCCCTTACTTCAGGCCAGATCTCTTAGCCACACCTGAGAAGGGTGTGTCTCTTCATTCCTGCCAGGTAAGGAGTGCAGAGACCTGAGCCCAGGGGATTCTACCCAAAGGTATGAACCCATGGGTTTACCCAGAATATTAATACTGGGAAAGGTCAACTTAGTGCAGCTGCAAATTGGCTCCATTTCCAAAGGCCAGTCACCCTTGCCAGTGAATCCCCACCTTCAACCTGGAGGAACCAGAGCGGCCACAGCATCCTCTAGTGAAAACAGATGAGCATTCTGAACCTGCCCCACCACTTGATTCATCCTTGAGACTTTGGGCTTCTCTATCTCAAGTTTTTTAGTTTGTCCAATACCTGCCATACCTAATTCACACTTGCCATAAGGCAAAAGAGATGAAGTTATCAAGCACAATAAAAGTGTCAAGGACACAGCACACGGATCTGCAGGGAGAACAGGCTGGGAGGCCAGATAGGCAGGCTTGGCTCTCCATCAGACACGCCGTGGGCAATAGGAGGTGAGGGCCCTACTTCCAGCCCACCTTTGCTTGTCATGTGACCCTAGCTCTCTACTTAGCTTCTCTGGAACTCAATGTCCTCGTCTGTAAAACTTGCCTGTGCACTAGATGATCTGGTTTAGGGCCAAATCCAACATGAATTTGAGAATCTTAGAGGATCATAACCAAACAAGTTCCCACTGCATGCTTCACTAGGAGTGATGAAGGTGGGGACAGTGTCCTGGAGCTCCCAGAGTTTCGGGTGTGCCCAGCAAAGCATCACCAGAGATATGAAGACACTCTCCCTCCAACCAACATCTGTTCTCTGGATAAACGTGGACCTGCTGCTCCTTGTCCCTGCTCTCTGCCCCACTGTCCAAGCCCCTCATCTGCATACACTGCAAAAGGCCCTCATCTCCTAGCTACCAGAGTCAAGTTTTTTCGGTCCCTTTCCTGTCCAAAAACAACAACTCCAAAATCACAGGTTTTCAGTGTCGAGGTCTGCGTCTGAAATTAGTTACCCCTTCCGCTCCCCCTCTCATATGCACTGCTTCCCTGAGGAAAGGGCCCAAAGGGCATGCATGGAAAGGAAATGGGGAATGAGTGGGAGCTCTGCTGTGGGGGCTTAGGGAAGCAGAGATGAGGGACCTCTGTGAAGTAGAATGCAACGCCATGAGTTCTTTGGGATTCCATTAAGGTTTGCCTGCTTTCCAAAGTGCAAACCACAAATCTAGAGTTCTACGCATGTGGCTTGTTGGAGCTTCCCTGTGAGACCGTAACCATGGTTTCAAGCAGACTACATCACAGCCATGAGCATAAAAACAAAAGGCTCTCTCCCATTTCTCCCTAAAACTCCGTATCCTTGAAAAAAATATGTAAGGTGATATACCAAAGTGATTCATGTGCAACTTCTGACCTCTAGGAGATCCATGAAGTTATCTGGTTTTCAATAAAAAGCAATTGCTCTATACCACTTTTGAGGCTTAGAGAGATCTCTCACTTTTTGTGTAGACCAAAGAACCCTGAAAACATATACATCCAGAGGAACATTTGCACTTGCTCTTGGTGGGAACATGTCACAAACCTGAAAACACAGAAATCCACTTCCTAAATTAACACCTTCCTTCCAAGAAGAGGGGAAAAAAAAAAAAAAAAAAAACCCCGAAAACAAAATGAAGATTTGCTTCTCTCTGCTTGTCCAAGTGCCAAGGTTGGATGCATTTGGTTTATAGTACATTGAGACAAAGCCTATTTCCAAATCCTTAATAGTTTAACAATGAAATCAATTAACAATTAACTCAATCTGACACAGAAATCGTCTTTTATTGCACAGTATCTTGAAAATCAAAACAGAGAAACAATGTAACTTTAAATAAGATTCAAAGCACTGACTTCCAATTACCCACAAGCAGAACTCTTCTTCAAATGCAACATTCATGCTGCATGGATGGGGCAATGAATTGGACAAAACAAGCTCGGCTGATGTTTCTGGGACCGTAGAGGGGACATCCTGGAAGAGGACACTTTTTTTCTACTTGTATGTCAGAAGATGAGCTAACCGCCATGCAGAAGAATACAAACACACCAGCTTCCTCCCGGAGGGAAAAATAAAGCAACTCCTCACTCGGCTAAGCAGGACAAAGCCAGGACGTGCAAGAAGCCTTCAGTCAAAGGCTCCACGTGCCTTTCCAAGGACGGAGGGACCCACCCACACACAATCACGCACAGCCAGCCCACTACGCGCCTGCGGAAGAAAGCCGGGTCCTCGGCCAACCTTCAGCACCAGCGGCCCAGGCTCTCCCAGTTTGGAAACCTCCCGCAGCACCACCATCTGGAGGGCATAGAGGGGCCAGAGGGCCACATCCCCTTTCCAAGTCTCATCTTCCTCGTCAATGCCTGTTTCTCCCCAACTACGAAGTGAAGTGTACCTCCCCAAGGAAACTGAGACCTACAGGCACACACCGCCCCCCGCCCCACAGTCGTCACTGAGTCCCGGAGCCCTACAATGAAGGCCAGCGAATCTTTCCCTGGGACCCCACAACCGGGTTCCCGGACCGACGGGGAGGCCCCAGACTCACCCAGTCCTCGAAGTGGCGGCTCCCGTTCTGCAGCAGCTCCTCAAACTGGATGGTGCAGTTGGCCACGAAGTCGTCGTAGCCGATAGGGGCATCGTGAAAGACAGCCAGCTCGATCTTGCGCCCGTTGCACACATCAGTGACGAACTCGTCGTGCCAGGCCGGACTGTTGGTCTTCTGCTTGGTGGCCGTTTGGCCAATGCGCGAGTCGTCCACATTGAGAGCAATGTAGGGGTCAAGAAGGAAAGTCTGTGGCCGGGGTCCCACCGCATGGCGCAGCGACCAGGCTGTGGGCTTCAAGCTCACGGCCTCGCAGATTTTGATCTTAAGAAGGCCATTGAACACTACCATGGTCGGGGCGGGGAGTGGGGGCCGAGGTCACTCCGTCTGCCCCGAGGGCAGGAATGAAGAACCGACGGCCCGGCGCTCCGAGCCACGGGGACTCTTGGGTCCTCTTTCGCCCCACCCCACACACTCCCTACACCTTGTGGCGTTGCGCCCTGGCGCGAGCGATTCTCAGCCAGTGCATGTATTTCCTCGCCCGGTTCCTAACGGAAAACAGGGAGGGGGGAGAGCTGGGGGACGTCCGTGCTTGGAGCAAGTCTCTCCCCCCGACCACCAGCTGCACCTCCAGAAGAGAAGACGAGCTGTCGGCTCTGCTGCAAGCCGCGGGGGCTGCCTCGCCGCCTCGCTGGCTCTCCGGCTCCGGGCTGCGGGAAAGCAGGCGCCGCGCCCGGCGCTTACCTACCTTTCCGAAACATAATCCCGGGAAATTTCGACTCCGGGAGGGGGATGGGGCGGTGGGACGGGGCGGGGACGAGAACCGGGGGCGCAGATTTCAACCCGGATCCTCTTCGCACACCCAGCGCCTGCCTCTGACCGCACGGGGCGGGGGGTGGACCGAGGGATGTTCAGTCTATCCAGAGGGATGCATGTCGAGAGGAAATGGTCCTCCTCGGAGCCAAATTTTTAAAAATCCACAAGCCCCACGGCCAGCCGGGGCCGCCGCCTCCTGGGCGAAACAGCGCCGCGCCGGAGCCGGCGATCGGGAGGCGCCAGGAGCCCGGAATCTCACATCCGCGCGGGCTCGGGAGTCCGGGCGGCCGCCGGTCCGGCTCGGGGCACAGGCCGGCACCGGGCGGTGCGCAGCGCGGCGGCGGGGCCGGGACTGCGACTCGGCGCGGCCCCACCTCCTGGGCGCCGGCGCCCGCCCGCCGCGCTCCCCGCGTCCCCGCTCTCGGCTGCCGCTTGCTCGCCGCCCGCCAGCCCGCGCTCCCCCGCGGTCTCCTCTCCCTCCGTCGGTGTGTGAGCGAGTCTCCCTCCCTCTAATGCAGGAAATGCGCAAAAGACGTCAGTGTGTGTGAGTGTGTGTGTGAGAGTGTGTGTATGTGTGCACGCGCGCGCGCGCACGGCAGTGTTTGGGGAAATAGAAAGTTTTGCCGGTTGGGGGAGCAATACGGAAAAAGTGAGCCGAGGAGAGAACGGCGGAGAGCGGGCGAGGCTGCCCGGGTCGCGGCGGCGGGCGGGGAAGCCGGGCGGGGACCTCGAGCGGGACCCTGGGGAGCGGCGGCGCTGGGCTGGGTGCGCGTGGCGCGGGCCGTGGATGGGTCTACTTTGGTCCCCACTGGGAGGCCCCGGGCTGCGCATCTCTCGGGAACCCTGCGGCCAACGCAGTCTTTAGAGCCCAGGATGGGGGAATGGAGGGGTCCGGGTTGCCCCAGAGGCCCCGGGACCCTCCCCCTGCCCACTCCTACTCGGGCAGCGGCGGGCAGAAGCAGCCTGCGGAGTTCTGGCCCGTCTGTCACTCAGTCCCGGGACGCTGTGATCCGCGGCGGTGGGGAGGGGGGGAGGGAGGGACAAGCCTGGCTCGGGTGAGGTTTTAAACTCGATTCTTTTCTCTTGCCTTTCTTTGGCGGGGCATTCTCCCCTTTGGGATCTGTCCTGGACTTCGCAGGCTGTGAGAACTTGTTGACAAGTGAAAGCTCGGTAGAGCCCCGGCTTGGTTTGTGGTCTATTTTTTTGCAAAGTGACTGTTCGTATTTACGCTGGACCTTATCGGTGCCCCTTTGTGGGACTTCGGCTCCGATCGGCGCGCTGGCAGCCGCCGTCCGGGCTGCGGGGAAATGGTGCGCGTCCTCCGAGGGGCGAGCGGCTGCGTCCATGCTAATTTCCTCCGTAACCTTTAAACTCTCGCTGGAAGCCGCCGCCGCGGCTGGTCACGTGAGGCGAGCCCTGGGCTGCTGGGGAAGAATTTCCTCGGCGGGGAGCCGGGACGGGGCCGGCGGTAAGCGAGGGACTGCCCCACGCCGGGGACTGGAAACCTCGGAGGGCAGGGCCGGGAGCGCGGGGCCCGAGGGCGCGGCCCAGCTGGGGCCCCCGAGAAGACGGCGCGGGGAAGAGGTCGGCTCTGCAGCCGGGGAGCTGGGACTTATGCAAGTGGGGAAAGAAAACCTCCGCCCTCGCCTGTCTGCCAAGTCAAGTCTGGGAATTTGTAGGTATTGTGGTAAGCTGAGTGTTCATCTGGCGGGTCTGGTTTGTGTAACCCAAAATTTAAAACGCGCCTCCCGATCACTTTTTCCTCAGTGGCTAAAGGTTATCATTGCCTGCGGCTTAAAAGCTTAAAAAGGCTTAAAGGCGAGGAAGGAGGCAGTCCCCTAGAAAAACAGGATATCAAGTGCAGCAAACAGGTCCCCAACATGATCAGAAAAGTCCCACGGCCATCTCCTAAGGACAGGCAATTGCTCTGGAGCTTCCTAATACAGTAATTTGTCGCAGCCTGCCCTGTTGAATGGGGCAGCTGGGTTGAGATGGTGTAAAGAGTCGGTCTTCCGTACGATCTAGGTAGCTCCCATGTAGAGAGCCAGGACTTCAATGGTTGTCTTACCCTGCCACTCCCCCAGCTGGAGGTAAGATGTCTTAAAATATGTCTGTCTGACAAAGCACAAGAAGAGGCTTCTCATTGCTGTTTAATTTTTGTTTCTTTATTACTTTTTTCCCTTTTGTGTCTTCCTTCCATCCTGCTATTCTCATGAAGCCCCTTTCTCCCCTCCCTGGGCATGTGATGGAAGGCAGTGGCAAATAGGGCTTGATCTTCTGAAAATGCATTTGGGAAGCAGAGCCAAAACCAAAGTGAGATGAGTGGGATACTTTTCAGAGGCCAAATGTAAAGGGTACTGTAAATGTAATCAAGATAAAGATTTTAATACAATTTTTAAAAAATAAAAATAAGTGTGAGATTCCAGAATGGACACAATATCTTAAAACTATTTAAATAATATTAATTAAAATACTTTTAAATATTGCACTAAGATATTTATATTACTGAGTTTATTGGCACCCCTTAAATTTTATACCTGAGCCGAGTGCTTCACTCACCTCACCCTAGTCCTGATCCTGTTGGGAAGTCTAGAAAGTCAAGGATTTCATGGAGTTAGGGATCTTTGACTAATTGGTGCTTCATACCTTCTCACTGCTTGCTTTGGGTGGGTCCTGTCTCACATGCAAACAGAAATACATGGGCTTGGAAAGCATTGAGCTAAGTCCCTCCTCTTCGGTATGTTAAATAGGAAATAAGTTTAGCATTAATGACACACTGAACTTGAACTTTTTGCATATCATATTCTCACTCTCCCCTTCCCGGACAAGACCCTGAAAAAATATATATGTATATATATGGTTTTGTTTATTTATTTATTTGAGACAAGGTCTCATTCTGTTGCCCAGGCTGGGAGTGCAGTGGCACAATCACACCTCACTTTAATCTTGACCTCCAGGGCTCAAGCCATCCTCCCACCTCTCAGCCTCCCAAGTAGCTGGGACTATAGGTACATGCCACCACACGAAGCTAGTTTTTTTGTTGTTGTTCCTTTCGTAGAGACAGGGTTTTGCCATGTTGCCTAGACTGGTCTCAAATTCCTGGGCTCAAGTGATCCGCCTGCCTCAGCCTCCCAAAGTGCTGGGATTACAGCCGTGAGCCACCATGCCCAGCCCCCAAATATATTAAATAGAGTGTGTTACCATCTCAGTGACTATCTTAAATAACCTACAAACTTCCAGCATCATTTCCTGGCATCCTGGGTGAAGTTATAGGAAGGCAGCCTCTGCCTCTCAGCTGACTGTTACTCTGGGTAAATTACCAGACTGCAATTCTCAGAGGCAACCAATGCCTGTCTCCTTTCCATTACAGCAACTCTTTGGGAGTAGTGGTAATAAAAGACTTTGTCAAACAAAATATGGATTTTGTATTGGGTTAATGTTTACATAAAAAGGGAGAATGCTGGTACTCTGTATGCAAACACTGCTAAGTTTCCTGCCCTTATTATCTCCTTATTTCCAAATAAATCTCTTGCCTTCCTACTCTCAAACATGGCTAAATGAAAATATGTATTCCCCAGGGGCGTCATGGAGATGCCAGATGTGAGCTTGTCTAAGGGAAAACCTTTAAATTTTTCTGGAGAGGCAGGTCTAAAATAACCCCCTGCTCCAGGTTTCATCTGAAAAGAAAAGCCCAAAGAGGGGGCTTAGAAGGTAAAATTCCAATCAGAAATTATTGCTGGCTTCATCCTTCCCTCGGCCGCTGTCTCCAATCCCAAAGGGTAAGAGAGTGGTTAGCATACACATGGAGTAAAACGTCCTTTGGATTCCAACTATGGCCAAGTCATTTCATAATCTTTGTGAGAAGGAAGAAAATGATATAAGAATTCAACGAAGATGACCAAATGGACCCTTTCTCCTTTCAGAATTAGGGCTTATGAGGAAAGAATAGAACATCCCAGGACAGTACGATCAGCATTGCAATAGATCTAAGGTTGGGAGCGGCACCGAAGAAGGATCACCCCTTTGCCCAGGGAGCTTGGAAAGGCATCAACCTGCAGAATCCTTTGAGCTGAATCTAGGCTTTCCAATAGGAGTTCTTCTAGCAGCAAAGAGGAAAGGAAAAGGCACTGGGTGCTAAGAGTATAAAGTGTACAGGTAGGAAAACCCCAGCTATTCAGGGAAGCAGCCAGGTGTGCCCTGCTTGTGGCAGGTGGTAACAAGAGATGAAGTAAGTAGGAACCTGATAGTGAAGGCCTCGTAGGGCCTGCAGATGGGTCTGAAGCTTTTCCTGGAGAGACGCAGAACATTCCAGCGGCCAAGCAGCGTAACTAGAGTTAATATTTTATAAAAGTGATTTTCTGATGGACAAATATTTTTCTCTTCTGTAACTTTCCTCCAGAAGGCTCACCTCAAAACAGGGTATGAGAGAGAGAGAAGATCCAAGTCTAAAGATGATTTACACTCTGTATAATCCACATTGAAACTGTCTGTGGATATTGTTTAGATCAGCTGGAGGAAGCAGGGAAGGGGGAGCCAGAACCTTAGACTAGCATGTTAATATTCATGTCCCCGTTGCTGTGCTGGTTGTTGCCATTTATAGAATGTTAATGGGTTTCTGCAAAGGTCTGCCTGGTCAGGGTGTATCGGACATTCCACACATGCTCTGCTGAACAGAATCCAACCACCTGGGCCATGGGATGGAACGTGCAGCAGTACAACGACACAGAAACCTTCCAGAGCTCTGCTGGCCCTGCCCCAGCCTAACCCCCACCCGATCCTGAGTCCCACTTCAAACTCTGCCCTGTGGTAGGCTTCTGTCTGGCCTGCCATGTCTTCTGATTTTGGCCCCATCTCTGCTCTGAACTCTGTTGCAGTGACTTAATAGTGAACTCTGTTACAAATTTCACTTAATACCTGCAGAGGTGGAGGCATCAGAGGCAGCCCCATCGAGCATGACGGATGCAGGAGGAGATGGCCTGGTGCCCCTCTTCCTCAGGGCCCGTGACTATGAACCCTACTCACTAGGATGCCATACGGAGAATAGCGTCACATTCTTGGGTTGTATCTTGGGACTTTTTTTTTTTCTTTTTGGAGACAGAGTCTCATTCTGTCACCCAGGCTGGAGCAGAGTGACACAATCACAGTTCACTGCAGCCTTGACCTCTCGGACTCAAGCAATTCTCACTTCAGCCTCCTTAGTGGCTGGGACTACAGACATGTGCCACCATGCCCAGCTAAATTTTTGTTATTGCTTTTGTAGAGATGGGGTCTTGCTATGTTGCTCAAGCTGGTCTTGAACTCCTGGGCTCCAGTGATCCTCCTGCATTAGCTTCCCAAAGTGCTGGGATTACAAATGTGAGCCACCATGCCTGGCTTCTGTCTTGGACTTTTAAGGACATATGTCAATCCAAGGGTCTTTACTAAGTACCTGCTATATACAGGATACTAGGGCAGGTGCTTCAGGAAGGATAAATAGATACACGGATAATCCCTATTCTAGCTGGAGAGATGGGCAGATCAGTTCAGTCAGTCCTTTCTTTAACAGTAGTAAAATGTCATTTGGAGCGCTAGGGAAACAAAAACTGACAACACACAGTGGCCCTTTATTAGTCAGGATTGGCTAGGTCATGCTGCTGTAACAAGCACTCCCCTTGAAAGAACAAAGCTCTCTTCTCATGCGTGCTCTAAGTCCATGGCAGGTTGGCTGGGAGCTCTGCTTCACATCAGCATCATTCTGACTCCTGGATCCAGGCTGGCTAAAAAGCCACCATCTGAAACATAGCTGGTCATGAGCAGAGAGCAAAAGAATGTCTGGAGGGTCTTACCCAGGCAATTAAATAGTCCACCTGGAGGCTCATGCCTGTAATCCCAGCATTTTGGGAGGCCCTGGAGGGATGATCATTTGAGCCCTGGAGTTTGAGACTAGCCTGGGTAGAGAAACCTCATCTTTACAAAATTATATATATTTTTTAAATAGCTGAGCCTGGTGGCGGGTGTCTGTAGTCCCCGCTACCTGGCAGGCTGCGGTGGGAGAATTGCTTGAGAAGGCTGCAGTGAGCCAAGACTGCGCCACTGCACTTCAGCCTAGGCAACAGAGCCAGACCCTGCCCCCCACCTGCCCCCTCCAAAAAAAAAAATCCATCTGGAAGTGCTAAACGTCACTTCTGCTCACTAGTTGTTAGCTAGAACTAATCTCATGATCTCGCCTTCCCCAGCCACAGGATCTGGGAAGTTCTACCATCTGTACTGGCAAGGAGCATGGGATGTTTGGTGAATAGCACTGAAGACTGCCATAGACACTATTCTCAAATGACGGGTGCAGAAAGGTAATTCGAGGTAGCAGACAATAAATGACAATCCGCCCACTCAGAAAGCACTGTAGGAACTTAGGGTGGCGATCATCACAGTAAGAGTCAGACTGTTTGACCATCCTCCCTCCCCGTTGCTCTGGGTCACTGCATACAGAAGACTCCAGATGACGTGGAGAATCCTGCCTAGTATCAGAACCAGCAGCCATCCAAGCTCCTTTCCCCTCACCCTCATATGCTTCACACTTCTTGGGACATGCAGGTCCTTAAGGCCACTTCAGAACCAAGGCAGCACAAAGCAGGCATTTGGGCCCAACAGAACTGAGAAGACTTATTTGTTATACTCTGTTGGATTTGAGAGATCACCTGGTTTATATTCTTTTTTTCTTTTTTGGAGACGGAGTCTTGCTTTGTTACCCAGGCTGGAGTCTAGTGGCAAAAAATCTTGTCTCACTGCAACCTCAACCAACCACCCAGATTCAAGCAATTCTCCTGCCTCAGCCCCCTGAGTAGCTGAGATTGCAGGCACGAACCACCACACCCAGTTAATTTATATATATATATATATATATATATATATATATATATATATATATTTAGTACAGACAGGGTTTCACCATATTGGCCAGGCTGGTCTCAAACTCCTGACCTCAAGTGATCCACCTGCCTTGGCCTCGCAAAGTGCTGGGATTACAGGCACGAGACACTGCCCAGCCTATATTCTTTATTGTTATTAAGTGAGGAAACTGAGAACTAGAGAACTTAACTGACTTGCCAAAAAAAAAAAGGGCGGGGGAACCCCCAAAACACTAATTAGAGGTCTAGACCCAAATCTTATACCTTAAACATTGACGGTTCTTTCTACATTGCCATGCTGGAACCGGTGCAGCACCATTTAACGATACTAATGTCAATTACATTGTAATTCCTTGGAAATTTTATAAAAATTCCATTTGTATAAACTCAAGGTCTAGATTTGTTTTAATTTATTGGCTCCAAATTAAACGAGCTTCAGCACAGTGCATTATAATAATTCTTTCAATAATCTATACTATAATAATTCTCAAGGGAACTGATATTGATAGAATTCTCCCTTAAGTTGTTTGGTAATAAGAGTCTTTAAAACAAAAAGACTGAAAGACTTTATTTTTTCTTCAACCTCTATGTTTTTGCCTCTCTTCTCCCAACACCAATAGAAGTAAGTGTGGAGGTATTTTCGGCGCATGGTTTGACATACCTGTAACCAAGTGTAACCGCTGCCTCCCAGGCTGCCCCTGTGGCTATTTTACCAATTAGCCGAATGACTGATCTGATTGTTCAGACTAGGTTACATATCTCTAGCACATTCTGGGTATTTAGTGCTCCATTTCTACTTCTAATTTATCTTTCAGGATCAACAAGCTGGGGCTAACGCGCAAGCAATATTGCCTTTTGCCACTGAGAAGCATTTAAGTGTAACAGAATGTATATCCAGAACTGCTTCAATCCACGGGTTCTGTTGCGACACACGTGCTGGGGAGCGGCGAGTCTGCCCGGCTTTACTGCGCAACTCCGCCAGGCACCGGCCCCATCCGCTAGCTGAAGCTGTAACTGCTCCCTGAACTCTCCTGCCGCTTCATCCCCACGTCTCCGTGGAGTTCCTGCCTCTCCCTGCTACAGTGCAGTATAGCTATTTGGTACCTGTCTTCGAACCTGCCACTTCCCTAAAAGTCTTTAAATTTGGAGACCCAGCATTACTGATCTTGGTACTCCTCGCAGCTGGTCCTCCTCGTGGCGTGGTAAATGCAACTTCGTGCTCTACACACGAAATCTGAAATAAGAGTGTCAAGTCGTCTTCTTGCGGGTCTCTCCCTTCCTTGCCCAAATGAGTGCCTTGAGGGTGGGTGGTTCTCTCCTCCACAACTCACATCCGGAGCCTGCAGTAACGAAGCCGCCGAGCGCTCGCTCTGCTGCTGGGCCGCGCGCGCCCCGCTCCGCGAGCCGACAGCGCCCTCTGGTGGCTCCCGAGGCTCTCGCCGCCTCCTCTGTCTCCGCTCCCTGCGGTGCGGGGTTCAGCCTCGGACCGAGCCTGGGGGAAGCGACCCTCCCATGTCCTGCCCTGTCTTGTCTCTCTGTCGTCGGCTACCCGGTCCCTCAGGTCGCCCCAACCCCAGCCGGCTCCGGATGGAAAGGCGAAGAGAGCCTTGGGTCTAAAAAGGGGTCCGGCGCGTGCGCCTGCCATCCCGGCTTAGCGGGGGACGAAGGTCGAGGAGTGGGGGGGCAGGCGGCAGCCCCTCTCCTCTGCTCCCCAAGAGACTTCAAGGCTAAGGTTGGAAGGGGCGACCGTTAGGCCCGGAGCCAGGAAGACAGAAAGCAACTCGTGGAGCCACAGTCCCAGGCGAATTCCTAAGGCCCCGGTGCAGAAAAGGGCGAGGAGGGGGAGCAGAGGAAGGGGGCAGGCGCGGAGGGGGCTGGGCATGAGGCCATTTGGCGAAGGGGCAGAGGGCAGCACGGTGGAAAGGCGGCTCCTTGTCCACTCTAATTCAAGCTGTGTGACTTAGGTTGCCTGAGCTCTGGAAGCTTCCCTGGCTCTTAGGTGGAGATAATAAGAGGCTATGCCTGCTCTGTGGATGAATGGACTAATACCCATTCACAGTTTGTGGAGGTGTCCTGCACAGGGTACGTGGTGGCTAGGACAACAACAGGGATCTAGGGGGATAAGCCAAGAGGAAGACCACACGGCGTGGGACCATGCCATTATCCCCATGCCCCTCACAGGCGGGGGACAAATGCAGTCACTGACTGTATGCCAAAACTGTGCCCCCAACTCTTTTTTTCAAAGCAACTTGGCTTCTCAGAGTGAAGAATTCTGTTCTTATCGCTGCATTAGAGCAACAGTTCATCTATTTGACAGTTAAATCCAAGCTGGGTTCAGGAAAAACAGAGATAAAGGATTTGGGGTCTAGGTTTTGAGGAAGCTAGCACTTGAAGGTAAAGGTATTCTAAGGACCTCCAGACAGACCACAGAGACAACCCCTGCATTTTTCTAAATCCGAGGTGAAGGTTGTGGGAAGGGGCCATGCATCACTGCAGGCATCACCTCCAGGATGGGAGGAGCTGGGCATGGGAACAGGTCAGGGCCTGCACAGAGGTTGCTTTTCTTCATCCCAGCACATAGCTGGGCTTTCTTTTCTGAAAGACACAGAAGCCATCAGCTGAGTTTTCCCCTAAACCTGACCACGGCTTAGGAAGGAAGAAAGAATGTCATTTCTCCATCCCACCAGGTATCATGGAAGCAGGTCGCTGGGCTCTGGCCTCCACCTGTCTCCTGGCTGCACCACCCAGCCCTGCTTCCCGGGGCTCTGCTCTGTGGATCACCCCTTACTGCTCTTCTCCACCCTCATTCCCTCTACCAGTTATTTTCCTCCAGTAAGTCTCAGCCCTTTTAGAAAAATTAGTAAGCCTTCCTTACCTCACACTCCTGCCCAGCTTCCACTCAACCCTCTTGTCTCCATCCTTTCTTACGTGTTATGTGTTTTCAGTCTCCATTTTCTTCCTACGCACTCCCTCCTCAGCCAACATCCTTGGGCTCATTGAAACGTCTCTCATTTCCATGCTGCCAAAACTCATTTGTGCGGTCTCTACCACTTTCTTTGGCAGCAAATGATGTGGTCTCCCCTCTCGCCTTGAAATGCTCCTAGTTCAAGGACATCTGAGCTCTCCAAGTTTTCTTCTACTTGCTTGGTGTTTCCTTGTCAGTTTCCTTGGCGTTTCCTCTCCTCTTCCCTTGCCCATCTTTTAAATGCATCCTTATGTTATAGTTACACTGCAGAATTACTTATGTTATATTTACATAGGGCAGGAGCCATGCCTGGCTCTGGAGCTCCAGGTGTGTTCCTGGTGGGGGCTAGAACCTCAGGCTTTGGCCCAGGGGGCCTAGGGCTGCTGTGGCAGGCCTTCACAGTGCGGTCCCAAGCTTCAGGTGAAGCAGCAAGCTAACGGGAGAGGCCGAGGAGAGAGTCAAGGGGGTGCTACGGAGACAGGGAGGCCCAGAGGCTGAATGTGGCAAGGATTGGGAGGGGACTGGGAACAGAAAGCCCCTGGCAGTTGCGTTACATATAACATAACTAGTGTTACATTTATAACGTAACTATAACATAACTAGTGCTGTGTTATGTATATATAAAATTTAACTAATACATAACATATATGTAAATATAACTATAGTTAACTTGTATGTTATATTTACATATGTTATGTATTAGTTACGTTATAGTCACACTGTTAAGACAATAACATAAACGTTATCTTGATGAATCATCAGGCGAGTGACCATAAGGTGCTGTGACTTTGAAGAAAGGGAAGATAGACCACTGAGGCCTAAAGTGGTAAGGAAAGTCCCTGTGGAAGAAAAGAGGTGGAAAATGAGCATGGACAAGGTGCTAGAAGTTCAGAGGTAGAGAAAAAAAAATGGACATTACTGGTAGAGAAACTTCCTACTAAATACACAGAGGGGTGAACGTAAGATTTAATTCAATGACTATTAAGCATCTCTTTGGGGCCAGCACTTTCCTATGCATGGCAAAAAAATGAAAAGAAAGATGTGAGCCCCTTGTTTAATTTTTAGTTACTAGTCCCATAAAATGATTAAATAGCAATATAAGGTAGCATTTGGTAGACATGAAGACGGTAGAAAGAGGCAGAGATCACATGGGCTTCCTGGAAGTGACAAAACCCATGGGCTATCATGATCTGTATGAATTAGGGTAGGCTAACTCCTCTAACACATAGATCCCCAAACGTATAAAAGCCCAAACACAGTAGTCATTTCTTCACGTTCGTGTAAGAGTGTTGGGTACATCTGTGGACCAAAGGGGTGGCCCTGTCCTCAGGCTTTCATAGTCACCCTGAAGGTTATCACCACTAGAGCCATCCAGAAAGAGAACAGATTGCTGGGGAGGAAGTCTGGGGGGGAGTTTTACGGGCCAGGTCACTCACATCCCATTGGCCAGGACTTAGTCACATGGTCACATCTAATTCCAGGGAGGCTGGGAAGCATGGCCCTGTAGTGTGCCCAGGAAGAAGAGAGCCTGGCTTTTTGATGAGCAGTGAGCAACGTCACCCACTAGGTCCTTTGGTCCTTTGCTGGAGATTAGGATGATGTGTTTGGGTTAACCCTCAGTGCAGATATGAACCCCTCTCCATTTTCGTTTCCCTTTCCCCATCTTCTTTCTTATAAAAAAGACTGTAAGGACTCTGTGGTGCAAGTGAAAGAGACAGTGCAGGTGTGGGCCAAGATAAGGATGAGGAAGTGTGATGAAGAGGAGGCCGTGCACTGAGCTAAGTGTGTCCAGAGAGGACATTCTCTTCCAGCGCCTCTCCCTCTGCCCATTAAAATGCCAAGTAGCCCTCATCTCTGGTGTGAGTTGTGGCATGGTGGGAGCCATCCCCTACTGTTTCCTGGGAGGCGGGAGGAGGTCCATTCTCAACCCACAGATGAAACGTGGTCAAGGTCCTCCGTGCGGGTGACTTAGCATTGCTGCAAAGCGGCGAAGGCTGATGCATGAGTCCCCCAGTACAGGCTTCAGATGTAATAATGGTCAGTACTTTGAACTTTTTAGGGAGCTTTTAGATCCGTCTTTCCTTTATTCCCCTCTTCTCAACCACAGTGCAGGGCATGTATTATTCCCATTTTACAGATTAGGCTATTGTAACTCAGAGAAAGTAAAGGACTCAAGTGCATCAGATCCCAGAAGAGAGTCTGGTTCTCCAGACCCCTAGACAAGGCTTCCCTCCCATGACCAACCTTTCCCACTTTATCTGTAAAATGAGCTGGTAAGTATGTTTTATGATTCCCTGGAATCTGAGTCTCCAAGGAAGCCTCCACGCCCCTCCAGGCAAAGGCTGCTGCTCCAGCTGGTGGGCTGCACAGAGATCCAGGCTCCGACATCAGGGCCTCCCATGCACTCTCAGCCACTGACCTGGCCTAGGGGCTGTGGAGGTAAACAGGAGAGTACATTGGCATCAGGATTCAACAGGCAAGGCACTGTGCTGCACACAGGGAAACAAAGCCCACATGCCCCGAAGGGGGCTTACGGCCACTCAGACACCCTGCTGGATGCTTTCTGAGGGGCACAAACTTTACCCCACCCCTGAGTTAGGGTAGATGTCCCTCGAGCTTTTACCTCACTAAAGAATTTCCTATTTACAGTCTTTTCCCAATGGCTATCTCCCTCTGCCTCGCCCCTGTCTTCTCTTTCTCTGAGCCTGTTAGACCTCAGGGTTAACTTCTAACAAAGGAAGCTTTTCTGGCTCATTTTGTTCTTGCAAATGCAAATGTAAGCTCACCAAAAATGCCAAGATGGGCTTTTTTTTTAATTATTATTTTTTTAAATTATACTTTAAGTTCTGAGGTACATGAACAGATCTTACAGGATTGTTACATAGGTATACACATGCCATGGTGGTTTGCTGCCTCCATCCCTCATCACCTACATTAGGTATTTCTCCCAATGTTATCCTCACCCCCTGCTATCCCTCCCCGACAGACCCCAGTGTGTAATGTTCCCCTTCCTGAGTCCATGTGTTCTCATTGTTCAGCACCCACTTATGAGTGAGAACATGTGGTGTTTGGTTTTCTGTTCTTGTGTCAGTTTGCTGAGAATAATGGTTTCCAGATTCATCCATGTCCCTGCAAAGGACATGAACTCATCCATTTTATGGCTGCATAGTATACCATGGTGTATATGTGCCACATTTTTTTTATCCAGTCTGTCATTGATGGGCATTTGGGTTGGTTCCAAGTATTTGCTATTGTAAACAGTGCTGCAATGAACATACATGTGCATGTGTCCTTATAATAGAATGATTTATAATCCTTTGGGTATATACCCAGTAATGGGATTTCTGGGTCAAATGGTTTTTCTATTTCTAGATCCTTGAGGAATCACCACACTGTCTTCCACAATGGTTGAACTAATTTACACTCCCACCAACAGTGTAAAAGCATTCCTATTTCTCCACATCCTCTCCAGCATCTG
>CAUYLG010018741.1:0-104350 GCA_963573385.1 Cacajao melanocephalus
AATTAGAACTGGAGGCATGAAAACATCCAGCCAAAAATCAATGCAAGAAGGAGAGCTACTAGGAAGGAATAAGACATTTAGCTTCCACCTTAGAAGCTTCTGGAAACACTTATCCATTAGAATCCTGGCACTGAGCTGCGAGCTGGCTGAGAGGATGAACAAGAGTTGCCCTGTACTCTCAGAAGCACTGACTCTGATAGGGAAGGGTCACATATACACCTGACCCTGCAGCTGGAAGGAAGTGGCCATGTCCTGGAAGAGGTAACTGTAATTCAGTCCAGGAATTAGAAGAGGGGTAAGGCCTTCTGTTTGAGGGCATCATGGAGGAGCTGGAACTTGCAGTAGGGGAGGATTGAATAAGTGGAGATGAGAAGCAGGGAGTGTTACAGAGCAGAGAGAAGGAAGGGAATGTGCTGAGGCTCAGAGGCAGCAGAATGCAGAGCTTGCCTGGGGGAGGGGGCGTGGCCCAAGTGCAACAGGTAGAGTCTGAGGGGAGTGGAAAATATTCCTGGAATGAGAGAACACATGTCAGGGAGGGCTTATAATATCAGTTTAAGCACTTGAGTTCTATTTAGTGGACAAATAAACAGCAGGAACCATTCCAGATAAAGGATATGATCAGCTCAAGGAAGATTCTTCCGGTGGCCCTGGGCAGGGCTGCTCCATTCTTGCAGCACAGACAGTGCTTCCTCAATGAGCTGAAATTCATTTCCCACAGCCTCTGCATCAGTCCTGGTTCTACCTGCCATGGGACTGTGGTGGTCTGATCTCATCTGCGGCCTGTGGCCTTTCAGACACTTGATCATGCCACCCACCCCTCAGGTCCTATCTGGCTCCAGTGACCTCAATTTTTCTAAGCTTGCCTCCTAGGAAATAATTTCCAGCCTCTTGTCCTCCCAGCTGCTCTGTTTTGGATGCAGACAAGACGTCAACACCTCCCTCAAAGTGTGGGGCTAAAATAGGGCAGAACAATTCAGATTTGGTCCTACAGGGGAATATCCAATCGCAGTGGAAACTCCTTATGCAAAGCCCAGTTACACAACAGCATCCATGTCTCATCTTAACGGCCAACCCCATAACGCCAGTATTTAGCTTGTTTTCTTTTGTTGCTGTTGCTAATTACAAATAACTGTGAGATGAATTTCCTTGGAAGCATATTTATTGACATAGCAATGGGTGGTGGCATTAGAAGTGACCTGTTATCTTGATGATTTCCATGTTTTCTGCACTGTATGGGATTTCTGATCTTCACCTGAAATCCTCCTCACCACATGTTAATTCTTTTAGAATTTTAAATAAAAAAAGAAAAAATATATGAAAAAATATGTTGATGTCTAAAAGGTATTTTGAAAGACTTGGAGACCAGGCCCAGTGGCTCACCCCTGTAATCCCAGCACTTTGGGAGGCCAAGGCAGGCAAATCACTTGAAGTCAGGAGTTCAAGACCAGCTTGGCCAACATGGTGAAAACCTCTCTCTACTAAAAATACAAAAATTAGCCTGGCATAGTAGAGTGTGCCTGTAATCCTGGCTCCTTGGGAGGCTGAGGCAGGAGAATTGCTTGAACCTGAGAGGCGGTGGTTTCAGTGAGCCGAGATCGCACCACTGCACTCCAGCCTGGGTGACAAAGCGAGATTCCGTCCACCCTTCCCCCACCCCCCAAAAAAGGAAGACTCAGCCCATGACCAGATGCAGAGGACAAGGAAGGGAAAGAAGAAAGAGCTGACTGGTGATGCTGGGTCCCTCTTTATATGGGCTCAGTGGAGATGTCAATGAGATATCCTGGCAAGATAGTGCCACAGGACAAGCACACTGGAAGACTGGAAGGCAGCCTGGAGAAGGAGCAGGGCAGAATCTTCTCCTAGATGGTGAGGGCACACACCATGGATGCGTATGGCTTCATCAAAGATGCCAGTGTGAGAGGGAAGGAAAAAAAAACAAAGATCAAGCACAGGGACCACTACAGCCAAGAAAGATGATTCATCAGAGTGGGGACAAGAGAACCTCCCAGCGTCCTGGAAGCCCAGGGAGGAAGAGGGCGAGGTGCCAGCCATGAGTGCTGAGGGCTTCAGAGAGGTGGAGGAGGGACAAGGCTGAGCGGAAACCACTGGGCTGGTCTTTCTCAGCTCAGGTATTTCCTTCAAAAGGATGAGGTGGATGCCAGCCAGATCGCCATGGGTGAAAAAGTGGGTGAATGCGGGGAGGCAGAAACAAGAATGGGAACAAGAGCAGTTGCCACTGATATGATATGAAACATGAACCTTGTGGGCGCCTACTCCATGCCAGGCATGCACTTCAGTTTGCCTAAATTCATCTTCAGAAAAGCCTTGCTGGGTAGGCATCAATATTCCCATTTTACAGAGGAGGAAACTGAGGAAGTGGAAGCAGCCTGTATGGACATCCTAAGGAAGGAAATGGATGGCAAGGCCAGAAGTAACCAGAGGTAAAGGAATATTCAGCTCTAAATAGGGTTCCTCTCTTCGTCTGCCGTTACACACAGTTCAGGGCTCTCCCAGTGTCCGGCTGCCAGAAGGAGGACAGGGTGCAGACGGGGACTGGGCTGTCAGGATTAAGACCCAGAGACAGACCCAGGCATGATTTTCCGGTTGACCTTGGGCAAGTGCATTTCCCTGTGTGAGTCTCAGTTTCTCCGTCTATAAAATGGCCCTGGGAGTTTGAAGAGGCCCCTCTCTGCACCCCTGAATGTACCATGTATTTTGCTTTCTGTATTCTGATGCTCTGACATCTGAGGCCTTGCTGACCTTGGAGGAACTGCTAAGCCACTCGCTGTGATCCACCATGACTGACTCATTAGGGGTCAGTAAACTGAGCTGCCTAAATTCCTCGTGTCTGTGGCGTGAGGTTGGCCGGCCACCGGCCTGCGTGTGGGCGACCAGTGCAGGGCGATCTCAGGGTGTCCATCCTCCCTGCGTCTCCGCGTTGGCCGAGCTGCCCGGGCTTAGCTGCTCCAAGTTCAATTCCAAGTCCGGAGGGCACGCACCCCGCGGAGCCGGACCCGTTTTGCCTATGCATCTAAGCCCATGTCCGCCCAGAACAAGGATTCCCAAGCATGTCCCGCATGTTTCTAGTTCAGAAGGACCTACCCCAAGTCGTGGAACCGGCGAGGGTGGCCAGGACAAGAGCACGGAGCCACATCCTGGAAGGGCGACAGCTCCTGGGGCCTGCGAGGTCTCTGTGCAGCTAAATAGGTACTGCGCTGTCCAGCCCCAGAGCCCAGCCCCGCCCTGCGCTGCCCATTGCCTAATCGTCAGATATCAGAAACGCCCTCCTTTTCCCCAGATCTCCCTGGGCTTCTATTGGGACCTCCAAGCCACGCCCACCCACCGTTTACTCTCTTTTGGTGAAAGCAGGCTGGACTATGCTCTCAGATTATAGAGAGCTACAAACTCGCCCAACTGCTTGTTACATAAGGGTTTCTCCCTTGCAGGACTCTAACCTCTGTGCGCTGTGACGGCCCCCAAAGGCGGTGCTAGCAGGCAGATGCTTTTATGCAAAGAGAAGCTTTGGTCTGAGGTCCTAAGAAAAAGCTTGTAAATCTTAGAGCTACTCACAGCCCCGCAGCTCAGCTGGGTAACTTAGCACACATCTTAGCTCCCAGGGCTTGTGTTTTACAGCGTTCCAGGCTCTCAAGTTTGGAAGCGATCTTAAATTTCATCCGCTCCCCTTTCTGAGGCTTGAAATATCTTCGCAATATCTTGCCAACTGACCTGGCCTCCTGTTGCACACCTCCAGTGTCAGAGAACTCACTGCTTTCCAAAGCAGGGATTTTTAGACAGAATGTAAAAATGAATTCCATCTCTCCAAAGCCCCTGGCTCTAATCATCCATCCAGCCATGTATCCATCCATTCTGTGAACATTTACCAAAATGTCTGGCACCTTGCCACATATAATGGATACAAAGGCCAATTCAAGATATGATTCAGCTTCTCAAGGGGTCACCACTGGTAGACAAGACAGATGGTGGGGAGGAGCAGCAGGGGTGAGGTCAAAGCAATGTGAAATCACCAAATTAGGAGGATACAGAGTGCTCTGGGCACACCTGGAAAGCTGTCATTTACAAGCTGCTGGGGACACAAGGAAGTCGCTTAAAGCCTCTTTCATGGGATCATTCAATGTCCAACAATAGGAAATTCACTAAACACACTCTGGTTCAGCTGGCTAAGGAAGTATGTATTCACTCAAAATATAGTATGTGCACATCTATTTATTAACAACGAAGACAGTCAGGATCTGTTGTGAAAGGAGAAAATAACAGGTTATAAGCAGTTGTGTGGGGTAGGCAATTCCTCAAAAAGTTCAACATAGAGTTTCCATATGACCCAGTAATTCCTCTTTTAGGTGTCTACCCAAGAGAACTGAAAGCAGGTTCTTACAAAAACTTGTACACAAAGAGCAATGTGTACCAGAATGTGGGCATGACCCATATGTCCACGATCTCATGAATGTGTAAATAGTGTCATCTATGCATGCAGAGGCATATCATCTAGCCATATGAACAACATGCTACAATGTAGTTGAAGCTGGAAAATATCATGGTAAAGGAAAGAAGCCAGGCACAAAAGGACACATGCCATATGATCCTTTTTGTATGTAATTTCCAGAATAGTCAAATCCACGGAGACAGAAAGGAGTTGCCAGGGCCTTTGGAAGAGCAAACAGATGGGAATGAGGAGTGACTGTTAATGGGCATGAGGTTTACCTTGGGGGTGGTAAAAATATTCTGAGATTAAATAGTGAGGATGTTAGCACAACTTTGGGAATATACTAAAAACCACCAGATCATACACTTTAAAAAGGTGAACTTTATGGTATGTGACTTATATTTCAATAAAATAATGAGATGCTTTTTGAAAATCTAGATAGGTATAATATAGTCCCATTTTAGTAGTGACATATGTCTTTATTTGCATAGGAAGATACTGGAAGACTATACATCTAATTAGCATCACAACAGCAATTTCCCAGCTGTAATCTTGTCAGCGTTTTTACTTATTTGTATCTTCTACTTTTATTTCTTCATACATTTATTTGACAAATATTTACTGAGAGCTTACTGTGTAGCACACTGTGCTGAGAGTTTTGGATGCAGCATCTCAGTTCTCAAAATAACCCTGTGAGATTAATGCTATCTCAGGATCTTAAATTCATTTCTGTTGTTTAATCCACCCAATCCATGACATTTTGTCCTGGCAGCCTAAGTAGACTAATACATAGGCTCAATCCAATTCCACTCTTCATTCCCAACAGAAACTAAGGCCCAGAGAGGGGGAGGGACTGCCTAAGGTCACACAGCAACTCAATGGCAAAGTCAGGACCAGAGCTCAAGGCTTCTGACTTCCAGCATGGTGTGGCTGGCAGCCATTTCTGTTGCTTTAATACATCAGGGAGATGTTCTAATTGGTAGCCTTATCTAAGGCAAATTGCCTTGTCAGTTCACTGACCCAGGCTGAGAATGGTAGGGCTGAAGTGTTAGACAGAGGGGATTACACCCCCTTTGTAATCCTAGCACTTTGGGTGGCGAAGGTGGGAGAGTTGCTTGAGAGAGGAGTTCTAGTAAGACCCCATCTGAATAAGAAGAGGAAAAGGAAGAGAAAGAGAAAGAAGAAGAAAAAGGAGGAAGGAGGAGGAGGAAAAAAGAGAAGGAGGAGGAGGAGAGGAAGAAAATGAAGAAGTAGGAGGAGGAGGAGATGGAGAAGGAAAAAGAAAGAAGGAAGAAGAAAGAAAGGAAAGAAGGAAGGACGAGAGAGAGAAAGGGGAAAGAAGGAAGGAAGGAAGGAGGGGAGGGAGGGAGGGGAGCCAGGTACCTGGGGAGCCATGTTGTATTTTCCCAGTCACTTGGCAAGCCTGCCCTTGTCCAGGCCAGACCATGATTGGCATCAGGAAAAGTTTGGGCAACAAGCAGCCATAAAGCATATGACAGTTCCAGAGCTGCTGATGGGTTCTTGCCCAAGGCCATGGGTTGTAGTTGAAATGAAGCTTCTGAAATCCCAAATTCAAAAAAGGGATGCTCATTAGCACTCATTCTAGCCACGTGCAGGCTGGCGAGGGGCATTCTGTGAGGGGCATGAGGATGCTGTGACAGCATGAGAATCAGTTTCCAGAGCTATTTGATCACGCAAAGGTTGACCTGGGCTTTAAGGTTCCTCCCTTACTTTTATCCAGGACAGAAACCTGGTTGATAAACACCACGCTAATGAAAAGCATTCCTATCTCTATCCACAAGAGACCATCTGGGTGGTCTTTCTAAGTAGAAAACAAGGCTAGTCCCACTCACTCAGCACAGCACACACCCACATGCCTGTTGACCATTCTACCTTTCGCCCTAGCCAGCTGGCCTTTGCAACCTGGGAAACAGCCCTGGCTCTTGGCCTATGAAAACTTCATGGTGCTGTGTTTGCAAAATAAAAAAGGTAAGGATTAATTCTTCTCCTGACCTGCCGCTCGATCACATGGCCGCTTGTGACACTAGCCAGTTCTGCAAACAGAGAATTTTTTGGCCACTCCTAGGTTTTGCCTGGGTCTGGCTAAAGCCTCTAAAGCCCATGTTTGGTTCATCATGACCTTGCAGATTGTGATGGGTAAGGCTGGAGCCTACCAAGCCTCATGATAGATCTCGTTTTTGCTTAATAAATATAATTCCCCTCCATCACTTCAGCTGTAAGCAATACATCTGTTATTTAAGTGGCAGTTGGTTGGAGTTATTGTTTTTCCCCAGGGAATGCCCTCTGTTTTCCCATGTGGAACTCTATGATGTGAAAAGTAAAATCCTAGGAACTGGCCTTAATTTCTAAGCAGTTGGGTAGGACTTGGGAGAATGAGCATATCTGGAGGCTTCAAATGAATCCCCCAGACCTTTCCACCTCCATCAGTTTACTCAGCAGATATATGGAAAGCACATATTAGAGCCAGCACTGGGCCACAGCAAGCCCACGTCCTACTGGGATCCTCACTCAGCTTTGTCTGTGAACCATGGGATTGATCAGGTATAGATTTTGTGATGGAGAACTCTGAACTGGGAGACAGAAGTCTGAGAATCCACTAAGTGACATTTGGGGATTCTTTGTGGAAAGACAGGGAGTGGCTCTGGAGGAAGGTCTCTCCCAGGCACCCTTCACCATGGCTCTGCACTCTATGAATCCAGGATTCCATGACATTCCCCACTGCAGCCTAGGGATATGCAGTGTTTCTGGAACCTCAGTTATTCTCATACTAATATCGTGGTTTATGCCTTATCAGCATATCATCTGTACTTCTATGGACAGTTTTCTTTAAATGAAGTAACTCTTTTTGCTTCAACATGCTCACTCCAAAGGAGACTTTATACCATTTCCCTAAGTGCAAGACCTGTATAACCTGCCATGAATTAGAGGAATGAATGGAAAATGTGTGACTGCATTTTTTAAAATTAAAATGATGATAAAACTAAAAAAGTACATAAAGGAATGCCAGTAAAAACACCGCTGGTTTACAAAAGTGTATAACTGAAAAAAAAAAAACCCTCAATGGGAAAAGTGAACTACTGAAGGCCAGTTAATTACATGAAAGCAGGGACAGCCTTAATCACCATCATGACCACCAGGTAGGTGACAAGGCACTGGCTTTGGCAAGGGTCGTTGTCACCAAAGTCATTTCCTTGAGCCTCAGGGAATGTCTCCCTGTCATCATTCAGTTCATCTGGCAGGAATTGTATTATGTTTACACCTTCCCAGGCTTATGATGCTGGGTTATAACTGGGGGGTCAGACTCCCTGGGGTCAATCAGGTCCTAGGGCTGACTGGTCAGAGCATCTGGAGGAAATTCTGGCCTGGCTGTGGATCGTAGAGGAGAGAGCTGGCCACTCCCAGGTTTTGCCTGGGTCTGGCTGAAGCCTCTGAAGCCCGTTTCTGGTTCATGATGATCTTGCAGATTGGGAAGGGCGAGGCTGTGGACATAACGCATCACCCTCAATGACTCAAACAGCTGGAAATCAGGCCATGTACATTCATCAGGCAATCACCCTACAACTGCTAAGCAAGAATTATTAGTGAGATTAGGATAAACTAGGGTAGCAAACAGGCCCAGAATTTCAGTGGCTTATTTTTCGCTTAGGTAAAGGACTAGAGTGTTGCTCAGGTCAACAAGGTAGCTGTCTTCCATAGGGTCACTCAGAGATCTAAATTACGGTGTCAGCAAACTTTCTCTATAAAGGGCCAGATAGTAAGTACTTTGGGTTTTGCAAGCCATGGGCTGTCTGTGGCAACTGCTGTGGTAACAAAGGCAGCCCATAAACAAGATCTATGCCAATGAGTATGGCTGTGCTTCAATAAAACTTTATTTTTAAAAAGACAGTGGGTCAGATTTGGCCCTTAGGCTGTAGTTTACTAAGCCTTTACACTCCTGATCTAGACTATGGTCACTTTGCAATCCTTAACTCACGGCTTCTAAAATTGCCATAGGTGTCAGTTCCCCATCACCTGTAAGAGGAAGGAACAGAAGTGTGACCGTGGTGCATTTTATGGGCCAGGTCTGGCTGCGGCACTCTTCACTCCCACTCAGAGTCCATTGGTGAGAACTTATTCGCATGGTCAATCTAATTGCCACCAAGGCTGGAAAATGTAATCTGGCCGTGTACCGAGGAAGGTGGGACAGAGTTTAACAGACTGCCAGCACTCCTTGCCACAGGTAACATCCATTAAACCATGGACTTGACAGTAAGGTTGTTTTTTTCCCTAATATACAGCAATATAAATACACAACCATTATATAAGTGCTTTATAGTTTGTATGCCATCTAAAGTAATCTTGCCTAACTCCAAAAAATAAGTGCACTACACTCTGATAAACAGTAAGTTTTTGTATTTCTTTGATTCAAATCACAAAAGCCTGATTATAAACCCAGATCCTACTCATTAGAGCTACCCTATTAAGGCTTCCTTTAGCCTGTTAAGAATAAAATGGGGAAAAAGATGGTTCAGAAAGTAATGCAAAAATTTAGACTCAGAAAAGTTAAGATTGAATTATAATCTGGAAAGAGCCCTGTAAATTCAAACTATAGATGATATTATAAACATCCAGGTGAATAGAGTGGCCTCCATGGAGAGGCACGTTCTGTGCGTTTTCTTGCTCTGAAAACTATCAATGTTTATATATGTTAATGCCCCAAACTGTGATGTCTCTTGATGGTACCGGGTATTGAGAGATGGGCAAAATTCAATGAGGCAGAGAAGAAATTAGCATTGGTACAGGGGCTTCTTGGGGAGGCCAGTTGGACTGGAAGGATGAATGGAGGACAGAGTCTTTATCCCTGGATAATGGGGAGACACTGAAAGCCTTTAATCCTGGGAATGACACGATGAAAGGGCGTTTCTGAAAGTAGAGCCTGGCAGAAGCAGCCAAGCTATCTGGAGGGACCCATGGTTAATCTCAGGGGGAACCTCCTACACTCTCATCGGGAGGGTAAAAGGCAAACTTCTCCTTTACAAAGGTGCCTAGTTCTATGCTTGCGAAAGTTTAACTTTGAGATTACACAGGACTCAGCAAGCATAAATGATGTAAGCTTCTTCAAAAAGCTGGACTGCACGAAGATCAACTGACTCATACGCGAATCTCCTCTAGAAACACCCTCACAGATACACCTGAAGCAATGTGTCACAGCCATCTAGGCACCCCTCAATCGAGTCTAGTTGACACCTAAAATTAACCCCCACATCAAGCATTAACGGCAATATGGTACATCTCTTACTCTGCTGGTAGGAGTGCAATCTGGTACAACTACTCTAAAACACTTTTAGGAGTAACTACTAAAGCTGATACCTGAAGCTCTTACGACCCAGCAAAGCCACTCTTAGGTATATATCCAAGAGAAATGCACTCATGTGGTCACTAAAAAGATATGTCCTCGAATATTCTTCATAACAACACTATAATAATCTAAAACTAGAGACTATCTATTATAGACTGAATTACGTTCCCCCCAAAATTCCTATGTTGAAGCCCCAACCCCTCATGTGACTATATTTGGAGATAGAGCCTTTATGAAGGTAATTAAAGTTAAATAGGTCATAAGAGTGTGGCTCTCATCCAGTGGATCTGGTGTCCTTAGAAGAAGAAGAAACACCAGAGTTCTCTCTCTCTCTCTCTCTCACTCTTTCCCTCTCTCTCTCTTTCCCTCTCTCTCTCTTTCCCTCTCTCTCTCTCTCTCACTCTTTCCCTCTCTCTCTCTCTCTCTCACACTCTTTCCCTCTCTCTCTCTCTCACTCTTTCCCTCTCTCTCTCTCACTCTTTCCTTCTCTCTCTCTCTCTCACTCTTTCCCTCTCTCTCTCTCACTCTTTCCTTCCCTCTCTCTCTCTCACTCTTTCCCTCTCTCTCTCTCACTCTTTCCCTCTCTTCACTCTTTCCCTCTCTCTCTCACTCTTTCCCTCTCTCTCTTTCCCTCTCTCTCTCACTCTTTCCCTCTCTCTCTCACTCTTTCCCTCTCTCTCTCTCTGTCTCTCACTCTTTCCCTCTCTCTCTTTCTCTCTCTCTCGCTCTTTCCCTCTCTCTCTGTCTCTGCTCATGCACAGAAGAAAGGCAGGTAAGATACAGTGAGAAGGCAGCTGTCTGCAAGCCAGGAAGAGAGCCCTCACCAGGAAATGAGTCAGCTGGCACCTTGATCTGGAACTTCTAGCCTCAAGAAGTATAGAAACTCGAACTTCAGTTGATTAAGCTGTGGTGACCGTTTTGGGTAGATAGGCAATGAGGGGGCAGGGAGCAGGGCCTGGAATTGAGCTCCATATGGCTTCTAGGACGCTGATAATATTGTGTCTTGATCTGGGTCCTAATTACACAGTCAGGTTAGTGAAATTATTAAGTCATAATATATACATTGCATGGGTGTGTTTGTGTGGATGTATGTATGTATACATATATATTTTCTTATAGGTATGTTATATCAATTAAAAAACTTAAATATTTATACCAGGCCTTAAGACTTATTATCTATTACAGGAGACAAGATTGATCCACATAAAATTACTGGTGATCATATAAATTATAGTTACAGGACAGAATATAAATGATCAAATGCAGCAATGATTTTAATCAGGACTTTATTGTATGTACTAAGAGAAATTCAAATGAAACTTACCTGAAGCATATATTGAATAAATGTGGTCTCACACATGAAAAGTTCAGGAGGTAAATAGAGCTTGAAATAAAATTATATAAAGTGAAATAAATAGATTAGATAGATAGAAGATAGATCGATAGATAGATGATAGATCGATAGATGATAGATTCACATTTTATGGCATTATCTTCCTGTAAAGAGAGAAGTCTGTTTGCCACAGGTCAAGGTAGAAAAGCTATCCTGCAAGCACCCAAGGTGTGCTCCAGCAACCTTGCCAACACCAGCCCTGCTGCCTATGGGCTAGCCCCCTTGCCACCACTGCTCAGGGTCACGCTTCCGCCACGCTGTGGCTGGCCATCCCCCTTCCTACCCATCCTTTAATTTCAGCTTGAGCTCCACCCCATTTATGGAGCACAACGATCTCTTTGCAATGAATTCCTTTGTATTTTGACGCAATCAAGTGGCAAGGTAGGTTTTTCTCTCCCCAGCCCTTCCCATCCCGGGGAACAATGAGGCACACTCTTGGTGCGAACTTTTAGCAGAGCACACAAGGCAGGACTGAGTGGGATCTGTGCCTGCTGGGGGAAGGGAGGCTCGTCTTGTAGATGCTTTACCTGAGGCAGCACCAGGTGAGGCAGCTGCCCGGGTGCAGGACCTGAGTGCGCTTCCCGCCCTCCCTCCCCTGTAACTCTGCCCATGGGGAATGTGGACCGAGTTGATCCAAGCAGAGGAAATTCCTGATGCCCCTCTGAGGCAGGCTCCTGGAGACTTAATGGGAAAATTCAAGAAGTGGAAAAGGGAAAACTGTTGGCCCCAACCCCTGTTCTGCTAGTAAGTTTAGTCTTTTCAGTCAGACTTTTCAAGGTGTGAATTGTATCTTTTCCTCTTTCCAAATGTTACAGAGGAAGAGGATAACACTATTTTGTATTGCTTTGCATATAATTTAACTATTTTGCATGGTTTTATTTTCAGTCCAAGTTCGGCCACGTCACACCACCAGCATCCCAGGAGCCTCAGAGTAGGGAGAAGCATTTTTCCTTTGTGATAATGGTGCCCTCTGCTGGACATTAGGAAATTCACAGGTGAAGACTGACTTTGTCCCTAAAGCTTTGCTTTGATTTGATTTAATGGATAGGGTTCAAGATTGTTTGAAAAAAAAAAAAAAGTGGGGTAGGAGAGGGAGTCAGTGGATTCTGGAAAGGTAAATTGTTTAACAATAAGAAAGTGATTAAATATTTTATGTTTTTGCAATGGTGGAAAATTAGAAGTGATTGTGAAAAAGATGACTGGGGCGCAGTGGCTCATGCCTGTAATCCCAGCACTTTGGGAGGCCAAGGCAGGTGGATCACAAGATCAGGAGTTTGAGACCAGCCTTATCAACGTGGTGAAAGCCTGTCTCTACTAAAAATACAAAAATTAGCCAGGCGTGATGGTGTGTGCCTGTAATCCCAGCTACTCAGGTGGCTGAGGCAAGAGAATCGCTTGAACCCAGGAGGCAGAGGTCACAGTGAGCCGAGATTGTGCCATTGCACTCCAGCTTGGGCAATGGAGGGATACTCCATCTCAAAAAAAAAAAAGACAGAGAGAAAATGATATGTACCCTCATTGCCGGTGAGTAGGATGTGATTTGGCTCTTTAGGAAAGTGAATCTGCAGAACTTAAGAATAGTGATTTATAAAGGTCATGGCTATTGACCCAGTCCATCTTATGCAAACCTGGATGCCATAAATAATATTTTAAAATAAAAGTATTGGGGTGGAGGTTGCAGTTGAGCAGAGATGGCACAACTGCACTCTAGCCTGGGCGACAGAGTGAGACTCTGTCTCAAAGGAAAAAAAAAAAAGAAGTATTCATTCCCAACGTTGCTCATCAAATTATGTCCATAAATATCCAGGATCAGACTAATGGCTAAAAAGACTGTGACCCATCAACACCAGGCAGAGAGTAAAGCAGATTTTTGTTTGCTTTGGAGAGCCTCTGGGAGCTTGAAAAACACATATGCCACACTCTTAAGACCTGGTGGTTCTTAATCAGGGGTATCATTAAAACGTCTGAAAACTGAAAAGACTTCTAGGTCCCATCCAAGGAGATTTTGCTTCCAGTTGACTGGCTAGTGGCCTGGCCATTGGTACTTTGGAAAAGCCCTCCAAGTGATTCTTTTACTTACACCCCAGGTAGAAAACCTTAAATTAAAGGGAGAAAATCCAGGCACCAAGTGACATTTAAATAAACATCAAGTTTAACTCCACAAAGCATCTGATTGCGTGTGGACAGAAGGAGAAGGAAAGAGGGCCCTATATCTGGATAACTTAGAAATGTGCTCCCCTTAGCAAGATATCTACCAAAATTAGAACCGTATTTGAGGATGCTGGCACTGCGAGCAATATATAAATGATGCGTGTAATGTCATTTAATATGATCGTATTTTTAAAAATGAGTTGAGTGGTGTTTTCTAGCTGTTAGTTTTTCCAAATATCAATATAGAAATTAGTCTTCTGCAGCTGCAGAGGCAATTCAGTTTCCAGCTTGCTCGCATGTGGCCTAGAGCCATAAAGTGGCCCAAAGCATCTCTGATCCACCCCTCCCACAACCCCTGAGCCAGAGACAACTGAATGCCTTGGACCATCCGGTAGGAGAGGTAGCTGTAAGGTAGTTAAGAGTCCTGCTCTGAAGCGACAAGAGCCTTAAGTGAGTAGTTTTGACATACTGCTGACTTGCTGACACTGCACACTGGCCAAGTGATCTTGGGTGAATCTTTTGACCTCTCTGAGGTTCACTGTGAAATGAGACGTCAAGGGTCCAAACTTAAACACCTTCAGAGATTGGGTAATATCAATGAGTAAAATGGACCAGGCACAGCACAAAGAATGGTGCAGACTGTAGCAAGTTGAGAACATACGCCTCTGTAAATGAGATAGCCACCACTCAGTTCCTGCAGATTACTCTATCTTTGCTGAGGACAGTTGCACAGGTAGTGCACTGCAGAAGGGTAACACTTTAGAAGAGGTGTCATTTGCATCATAGATGCAGATATATATCCATGGCACTTTCCTGGAAGTTGTCTTTAGAAGGTTTTAAGGAAAGGGCACCTTCTAATTTGCATAAAAGGTGCCGTATGGACCGCCAGAAGCCCTGCTTATCAGGTGGGAGTGCAGCTCTGTAATAATATCTTCTGGGTTTTCTTGTTATTATTGTTTCCCGAAGAAGCTGGAAATATACCATTTAATGTGAGATTTTCCTAATTTAAAATTTACTGCAACAAATTCCAAAACATGTTTAATGTTGTGTGGGTCAAACGAAACACTTCAGGGGGTCAGATTCAGGCTCTGAGTTGGAGATCTCTCACCCAGATGAGTTACTGGCATCTCAGAAACCGTTCTATTCTATGCATCTCATGTAATCTTGAAGCCATCTTGAAGAAAAACTAATTACTCTGTGAATTATGTGGATATAATATGGATTATGTGGCTATACAAAGTAAGAGTGCATCCTTTGAAAGGTGGCGTTTAACATTCTCTCTACCCTGTGACTAACTTTGGTTTGTCCTTTCTTAATGTAAATGCTATTTCTCCATAGAGAGCCTCCTACGACTTTAATCTAACTTAGGTTCCCTCGGTTACACATTCTTGAAACACCTTATTCTCCTGA
The DNA here is from genome assembly GCA_963573385.1 of Cacajao melanocephalus. Taxonomy (NCBI): domain Eukaryota; kingdom Metazoa; phylum Chordata; class Mammalia; order Primates; family Pitheciidae; genus Cacajao; species Cacajao melanocephalus. The sequence continues at coordinate 14,755 of CAUYLG010018741.1, forward strand.
GTCATACCTATCAAATTTACAGTATGAGATATCCACTTCTGCGAATGTTTGCTGAATGTCCGTTTGCTCACTCTTTGGCAGCAGCCAGACTTTTTCACTACTGTATCCCCAGCGAGGATATGCCTGGTATATATCAGGCTCTCAGTGTAGATTTATCTTTTATTTGTTATCTTATCTTTTTTTTTTAGACAGATTCTCATTCTGTCACCCAGGCTGGAGTGCAGTGGTGCAACCTCTGCTCACTGCAACCTCCACCTCTTGAGTTCAAGTAATTCTCCCACCTCAGCCTCCTGAATAGCTGGGACTACAAGCACACACCACCACGCCTGGCTAATTTTTGTATTTTTTTAGTAGAGACAGGGTTTCACCATGTTGACCAGGCTGGTCTTGAACTCCTGACCTCAGGTGATCCACCCGCCTCAGCCTCCCAAAATGCTGAGATTATAGGTGTGAGCCACCGAGTCCAGCCAGTGTAGATTTATTGAATGGTAGCTTTATCTTGACCCCATCAGGGAAGCTTCATTTCTTCTTGGCATTGCTGATCTGATCCTTGACGCCTGGAATTTCACTTCTAGATTTTTGGTTTTGGATGATGTCAGCTTTCCATGGCTGAGGATATCCCATCACCCACATATCTCGCTGAGCCAGAGAAGAGACCCACCTCAAACCCACGATGCCCAAGACATTCATACTAGGCTTGTGGCTGAAGCCCCTGTGGGTTGGGGTTGGAGGACTCACATTTTGGGTAACATATACAGACACCTTCTCTGATAGAAAGGGGTTTCTGGGGGTGGGGGGAGAGTTAATCAGCACAAAATTAAATTCTGCCTCCTTATACATATTTTACTTTCTGATTTTATTTCATATAAGTTACAAGACCATTATTATGACAACTAATAGGCCAGCCCTCCTCCAAATTTATTGAAGAAATCTTGTTGCCTTCCAAGACAAACTGCATTTTTTGATGTTGAAAGGAATTTCATAAAGATCATTCCTAAGTCCATAAAATATCAGCGAAAGCAGCTTGTTCTGCAGAGATCCCCATAGAAAGCAGCCGAACTCAGAAAGAAGCTAATGATTGCAGGAAAAATTGTAGGAGGAGAAGGAAAACCAAAATCACAGAAAGATAACTTCTCAAGGAGCACAAGAGAAAAAGAAAGGCTGGAAGAGAGAGAGGAAGGTTAAGGAGGAAAGAGGACTGTGGAGCGTGTCGGAGGCAGACAGGATCAGGGGGATGGTGCTGGTCCAAAACTGCACCCGCTGCTCTTTGAGTCTCTGTCCAAGGCTCATGTTCAAGTCCAGCTGCAGGCACTGCTCTGTCAGATTATAGGCCGGCCACAGAGGCAGGTCGTCCCCATCAGGATTCCTGGAAGGGAGAGCAGAAACGGGGGTGAGATTTTCCTCCTCACACCCCAGGCCCTGGCATGGGGGAGACTGGGAGGTTTATTACCCGGTTCGAGCAAGGTTAGCCCAGTATTTCATAATCTTCTGGCTCAGCAACTTCTCCTCCTCGTGGCTCCTTCTGAAGAAGATAATCACAAAACGCTGCTGCTCTGGAGCAGCCCTAAGTCTGGAGAAGCCCTAAGTGCCCTTTCACAACCCTCCTCCCATTGGATCCTTACAAACCTACCAAGTCGCTGTACCCATTTTATACATGCAGATACCAAGGTTCAGAGCAACTGGGACCTTCCCAAGAAACCGTGGCTTCAGAATGGTGGAAGCTAACACACATGTTCCCTGTCCACCCCGTGTTCCCTCAGACAGTCCCATGAGGCTGCAGGTTCCCTAGGGACACAGACCTGCTTGCTCCCTCTCTCTGTCTCTTTCTGTTTTCCCCCCTCTCTCTTCTTTCTCTCCTTCTATTTCTATTCTTTCTCTCTCCCTCTCTCTGTCTTCCCTCTCATTTCCTTCTCTCTTCCTCTCCCTCTCTCCCCCTCCTCTCTTCCTTCTCTCTCTCCCCATCTCTCTCTTCTATCTCTCTTCCCTGTCTCTTTTTCTTCTCTTTCCCTCTCTCTCCCCCTCTCTTCTTTCCCTCTCTCTTCCTTCCCTCTCTCTTCTCTTTTCCTCTCCCTCCATCTCTCTTTTCTCTCTCCCCATCTCTCTTCCCTCCCTTTCTCCTCTCTCCCTCTCTCTCCCTTCTCTTTCTTTTCTCTCTCTCTCATCCTTCTCTCTCTCTCTTTCCTCTCTTTTCCTTTTCTCTCTCCCTCTGCCTCCTTCCTCCACACACATTTTTACAATTACTTTCTGTATATCTTTATTTAAAAAGTGCAAAATCCAAATTGCAGGAAGAGCAACTAATATACAATGAAAATGTTTCCATTTCATCTCTTCCCTCCAGACACCCAGTGATGAGCCTCAGAGGCACCTTCCCAAAGACAGGCTCTGCAGGTACCAAGGTGTAAGCAGACACCTTTCTACACATCTGACAGTAGACTGGATACATATTCTACATATTGCTCTATTAAAATTACCTCATATATAGGACTTGTCACCTATTAAACTGCCATTTGTTGTTTTATGAACATGTATTACATAAATATATATTTATATGCAATTATATATAAACATAATTTATGTGTCATGTTTCCAAACTTTTGCTGGTAAAAGCAATATTTTAGTGTGCACATATACTTTTGCACATGTGGAAGTACAATTACACAAAAACTCTAGAAGTAGAATTGCCAGGCTAAAAACTACATGCATTTTATTCTAGGTTTTTATTTCTATAAAGATGGAGTCTCACTCTGTCACCCATGCTGAAGTGCAGTGTCATGATCATAGCTCACAGCAACCTCCAAATACTGGGCTCAAGCAATTCTTCCTGCCTCAGCCTCCCAAAGTGCTGGCATCATAGGCATGAGCCACCACACCTGGCTAACCCTACATGCATTTTTTTATTTTATGAAAATAAAAACAATTTTTGAGACAGGGTCTCACTCTGTTGCCCAGACTGGAGTGCAGGGGCATGATCACAGCTCACTGCAGACTCAAACTCTTGGGCTGAAGTGATCCTCCTACCTTGGCCTCCTGAGTAGCTAGGACTACAGGTATGTTCCACCATGCCTGGTTAATTTTGTTTATTTATTTATTTTTTGTAGAGAAGGGGTCTTATTATGTTGCCAAACCTGGTCTGGAACTCCTGAACTCAAGCAATCCTCCCACCTTGGACTCCCAAAGTGCTGGGATTACAGGTGTGAGCCACCATGCCCAACCTTACATGAGTTTTAAATGTCAACAGACTTCTCTATTAATGTATAAAATTGTTTCTCACACCTGCTTGAATATATTATTGTAAGTGCTTTTGTTTTTTCCAACCTTGATTCATGAAAAATAATTCCTCAGCTAAGGTTGGTCTGCAGCTCTCTTGTTATGAGGGAGGTTGTGTTTCCTTTTCCATACACTGTTCATATCTGTTACCCAGTTTTCAATTAGGTTGCTCTTTTCTTATTAATTTTAGGAGCTCTTTAGATATCAAGGAATTTAACCCTTTGATACATATGTTGTTCACTTTTTCCAATTTAGGAAGTCCATGTACCATTACATAGAATGGCCTCGGGAATGGCTGACGAGTAATAACAGTGGCATTTATTAGGTATTTACTCTATACTTTATGGGACTTATTTCATTTAATCCTTATGACAAACTAGGAGGAAATTCTATTATTATCTGTGTTGTAAGATGAGAATGAAAAACTGAAATAATGAATAAACCACAGTGCACAAACACACTCTATATAGAACGCTCTGTCCTTGTTGTCAAGAGGCCAGTGTGAGTCAGTTAAAAGCCTGTATTTGTAATGTTTTAAACTAAATACTTTAAGTGATTTCTCCTGTGTGTAATTTTCCCTGCAATTTTTTTTTTACTGATAACCTCATCTGATTGGTTTATTTTAGGCACCAACTATGTCATAAATTTAAGAATAAATGACCTAACATCACAAGTAACAGTTCACAAGCATTTACACAAACTCATCTGGGTGCAGACCACTTTGAGCTGGAATTATGAAAAACTTGGTCCTTGCCTCCTAAAGCCCCAGGTTGTGGCCTCATGGGATTTCTGGGAAGGAGTGGGGAGGGTAAAACCAGTGGTCAAAGAAAAGGAAGAAAATGGTTCTAATATATATATTTTTAATTATTTAGATTGCTCGAGTGCCCTGAAGTGGCCACACCTTCGGGTTTCAGTACAAAGAGAAGCCCTCATCAAGCAACTGTCACAGCACTTTTTCATCTTGGTTTCTAAAAAGAGAAGTGAGGGCATTTTCCAGAGAAAGGTTGTGTCTGCCTATAAACCAGAGAGGTGATTAAATGCCAACCCTGAAGTCCTCCGGGCTCTTGCACAGAGGTGGTGTAAGCAGAGGGCTTCATGTGAACTGTGGGGAGTGACCAGTCCCTTACCGAACATAACAATGTCACCCTTCAGGAAGGCACCACTGAACACAAAGCAGACCTCATCAGCGTGGTTGGCTTTGACAAAAGCTGGCTTCGTGTCTTCAAAGCACTGGAGCCGGTGCCGAAACTGGTAGAAGTAGACAGGTGCTCCAGCATCTGACAAAAGGTCAGGAAAGGTCAGGCATGCATGCAGTGTGGAGCAGGGGGCTGCCTCTGCATCCCCACCGATCAAGTCTTGGATGTATAGACCCAGGAGTGGGATAGCTCAGAGACAAGAGGCTACCTCAGCCAACCTCCCTTCCCCCTCCTCACTTGAGGCTGGAATTTTCTGCTACAGCAGTGCTCATATCCCTAGTGATGAATAGCTCATATCTGAGAAAGTAATCGTTCTACTTCTCAAAAAAGTCCTCTATATTCAGCCAAGATCTACCTTGTTGGGACTTTCTCTCATTGACCCTGGTTCAATCATCTGGAGACCAACAAAAAAAGGCTAATTTCTGGCTTTCAAGGTAATCCATGCATATTTATCTTACATTCCTTCACTTGTCTTCTACTGAAGGTCTTTGCTCTGTAATTTCCAACACACATGGGCATGCAGACATGCAGACATGGGAACACACGCATGAGCACACACAGATGCACACACACACACACACACACAAACACACACGGTTTCAATTTTGCCTCTAATTTCTTGGCTTATTTCTCTGCATTCCTCCCAGGAAGACCTCAAAATTCAGTTGCCCTATACTTACCGTCTCCACTTCCTCTCCCCTTATTCTCTCTCCTTTAATTGAAGTTCCACTTATGGACAGCACAAAGCACAGATCTTAAGTGCAGAGTTTGAGGACTTTTTACAAATGTGTTTATGTAATCATCAACCCAGTCAGTCAGGAAACAGAGAATTTCCTTCACCCAGAAAGGTCCCTTTCTAATCACTCTCCCAAGAAAAAGCCACACTCATTCCTGTCACCATCGATTCACTTCACCTATTCTTGAACTCCACACAAATGGAATAATACAATATGGACTCTGTTGTGTGCTCTATAGCTTCTTCTGCTCAACCTAATGTTTTTGAGATTCATCCATGTTATCAGGTGTATCAACAGTTGATGCCTTTTTATCACTGAGTAGTATGCTAGTGCATGATTTTACCGCAGTTTATTTCTCCATTATCTGATGATAGACATTTGGGTTGTTTCCAATATGGCACTATTATGATTAAAGCTGCTGTGAATATGCATGTACAAGTCTTTTATCTTTTTTCTTTTTTTTTTTTTTTTTTGAGACAGGGTCTCACTCTGTCACCCAGGCTGGAGTGCATTGGTGCAATCACAGCTCACTGCAGTCTCAACCTCCCAGGCTCAAGCAATCCTCCCACCCCAGTCCCCACCCTAGAGTAGCTGGGACTACAGATGCCCACCATCACACCTGGCTAATTTTTGTATTTTTTTTATAGAGATGGGGATTCACCATGTTGCCCAGGCTGGTCTCAAACTCCTGGCCCCAGTTGATCCACCCACCTTGACCTCTCAAAGTGCTGGGATTACAGGCATGAGCCACCCTGCCCAGTCTATACAAGTCTTTTTTAAGGGCATACACCTTAACCCGTCTTCAGTGAATGCCTAGGAGAAGAATGATTGAGTAACAACGTAGGTGTATGTTTGGCTTTCAAAAAACTACCAGTTTTCTAGAGTTGCACCATTTTACTTTTCCACCAGAAGTACATGAGAATGTTCAGTATTCTGAACATTCCACATTCTTGGCAATTCATCTTGGTATGGTTTATATTTTTATTTTAGCCATTTCACTAGATAGAAATGGTTCCCTCATTTTAGTTTATTTTCCATTTCTTTGATGACTATTTTGGGTACCTTTTCATAGACTTTGGGACTTTTTTTGTGAGGTGTCTTTTCAAGTTCCAGTCTTCTACCCACTATTGGAAAATACTTTCTTTTCATTACTGAAGTGTAAGAGTTCTTCTATTCTGGATATGATTATTTTGCCAAATACTTGTATTATGAATATTTTCTTCCAGTCTGTTGTTTGCCTTCTCATTTTCTTAGCCATATTTTTAAGGCAAAATGCACATAAGTGAAATCTGCCACTTTAACTATTTTAAAGTATATAATTCAGTGATTTTTAGTATATTTAGGATATTGTGCAGCCATCACCACTATTTAAGTCCAGAACATTTTCATAACCCAAACAGAAACCCCAGATCCATTAAACAGTCACTCCCCATTGGCCCCTCTTCTCCGTCTCTGGAAAACACAATTCTACTTTCTGTCTCTATGGATTTGCCTAATCTGAACATTTCATATAAATGGGATCATACAACATGTGGCCTTTTGTGCCTGACTTCTTTCACTTAGCATAATGTTTATAGGGCTCATTTGTGTTGTAGCGTGCATCTGTATTTCATTTCTTTTTATGACAAAATGATAATCCATAGTAAGTATATACAGAATTTTGTTTATTGATTCATCAGTGGATGAACACTTAGGTTGTTACCATTTTGGCCTATCATGAACAAGAGTGCTATGAACATTCACATATAATTTTTGTTTGAACATCTGTTTTCAATTATCTTGAGTACATCCCTAGGACTGGATTTGCTAGGTTATATGGAAACTCTATGTTTAACTTTTTGAGGAGCAGCCACAACAGTTCTCCACAGTGGCTGCACTGTTTTATGTTCCCAACAGCAGTGTATGAGGGTTCTGGTTTCTCTATACCCTTCACAGTTGTTCTTATTCCTTTTCTTTTAAAAAAAAATTATAGCCACCTAGTATGTAGCACAGGCAAAATAATAAAGATAGATTCTTCCTTCATACTATACAGAAAAATCAACTCAAAATGGATCAAAGACCTAAATGTAAGACTAAAACTGTAAACCTCTTATAGGAAAATATGCTGGCAAATTTCCATAGCCTTGGATTTGGCAACAAATTCTTAGCTATGACACCAAAAGCACAATCAACAAAAAGGTGGATAAATTATTCTTCATCAAAATTTAAAACTATTGTGCAGTTTTTATACATTATTAACAGAGTCAGAAGGCCACCCACAGATGGGAGGAAGTATTTGCAAGTCATATATCTCATAAGGGATTAATATTCTACAATATATAAGGAACTCTTAAAACTCAACAGCAAAAAACAACTCAACTAAAAAATGGGCAAGGATGTTGAATACACATTTCTCCAAAAGCCTGTATACAGATGTCCAATAAGCACATGAAAAGATGCTCAACATCTCTAATAATTAGGAAAATGCAAATCAAAACCATAATGAGATACTACTTCAAATCCATTAGAATAGTGGTTGTTTAAAAACAAAAACAACAGAAAATAACAAATGTTGGTGAAGATGTCAAAAAATGACAATCCTTATGCATTGTTGGTAGAAATGTGAAATGGTGCAGACACAATGGAGAACAACATGACAGTTCTTCCAAAAATTAAACGTAGAGTTACATATGATCCAGCAATTCTACCTCCGGCGTATACCCCAAATAACTGAAAACAGGGACTTGAACAGATATTTCTATAACTGTGTTCATTGCAGCATTATAGTCAATAGCCAACTGTAGCCAATAGCCACTAGTTCATTGCACAATAGCTGAAAGGTAGAAACAACCTGAATGTACATTAATGAATAAATGGACAAACAAAATGTGATATAGACATACAATGGAACATTATTCAGGCTTGAAAAAGGAGGAAATTCTGATGTAGAGTACAACATATAGAAACCCTGAGATCTTATGCTATGTGAAATAAGCCAGACAAAAGGACAGATATCGTGTGATTCCATTTACATTGAGTGACTGAAATCACTAAGTAACTAAAAAGTCAATCACAGAAACAGCAAGCAGAATGGTGGTTATTGGGGTCTGGGGGAAGGAAGGGTGGGGAGTTATTTTTAATAGGTTCTGAGTTTCAGTTTGGGATGATAAAAAAGTTCTGAAGCTGTATAGTGGTGATGGTTGTACAACAATATGAATGTACTTAATGCTATCGAATGATACATTTAAAAATGGTTAAAATGGTAAATTTCTTATTAAGCATATTTAACCATAACTTTTAAAATTTAATATAGAGTATGCCATTTCATTTATAAATATTTATGAATTTTCCAGATTTCCTTTTGTTATTTCTAATTTCATTCCCTTATGGTTGAAGAAGATACTCTGTGTGATTTCCATCCTTTCACATTTATTGGGATTTGTTTAGTAACCTAACATACGATTTATTCTGGAAGACGTTGCACGTGCACTTGAGAAGAATGTGGAATCTAATGTTACGGGGTGGAGTATTTGGCTGCCTTTAAAATAGTTGATTTAAAGCATATTACTTTAGGAGTTCCATTACTCCTTATAGCTAAGATGTTTGTTCCATTACTACGCTAAGATGTTGGAGAAGTCATTTCTAGAAAGAAAAAATTTGCGGAGATAGCCCCCAGAAAATTATAGAGAGATGGGAATTTTCTACATGGTCCTAAAGAAGCGGAAGGAACAGAAACAAAAAGTGATCAACATTCCCAAACTCTGAAAGGCAGGTGAATGGTGCAGGTCACCATGGCACGGTTCCATCCAGACACATCTGGGAATGCCCTCTCCATGAGGGAACAGAGGCAGAGGAGGCAGCCAGTCAGTAGACAACGTGTCCATGTACACCAACCTCCCTGGGCTGTGGTCCTGGAGCAGGGTGCTCAGAGACTCACCTCGGTGATACCGAGCTGCGATCAGCCGAGGGACCACAAAGAACACATCTCCAAGCAAGTCCAGAAGTCTATCTCGGATTTCAGTCAGAGAGTGCTTGTCATGGAAGTATTCATTAGCCACAAGGTGCAAATACTGGGGCGGGACGTGCTATAAAAAAAATTGTAGTCATAGGAGATCCAGATCAACTGCAATGGCCAACACGTTGAACACTCACCTGTACAGGTATGATTCTGAATGCTTTACCCACATGGCTTCATTTAACCCACACAGCAACCCTGTGATGCAAGTATCAAAACCAGTCCCATTTCACAGATTAAGAAACTGAGGCTTAGAGAGGTGACGTGGTTGGCCCCAACTGGAAGAACCATGATTCTTTTGCAAGTGTATTTGTATCCAAATCCCATGCTCCTGACCACAGGCCTCTCTCTCATGTCTTAGAATGAGCCACTCTTCAGCAGAACCGGCTGCATCATCTGTGGAGCTCAGCACAAAGTAAAAACATAGGCTCCTTGCTCAAAAATCATTAAGAATTTCAAAATGGTTATAATGTAGAGCATCAAACCAAATGTAGGACCCTTCCGATCAACAAGGTCCTCTGTGACTACACAGGTGGCACATCCGTGAAACCAGTCCTGCTCCTAGTACCAGCACTGCCTCCAGCTCTTAGCTATTCTCTTACCTAGCTAGTTGGTCTCTTGGAGCCTCAGTTTCCTCATCTGTAGGGATGTGGAGGATTATACAAGATGTGAAGAGAAAAGCATGTTGCTTGGCCCAGAGCAGGTCTTCAGTCCTGTTGGTTCCCCCAAGCCCCATTGCTAAGTGCCTTAATAAGACATTCAATGCTTCTCTGATCTGGCATTAGCCTGCCTCTTAGACTTCTCCCTCTCAACTTTCCCCAAGCACAAATGGCAGAGAGGGCACGGTAAATTTCATGAAGATTCAGGGATCTGGTGCTCTGGGAAATGCTGGAAAACTGTTGCAGCTCAAACCCCTACCACTAAGACAGCAGCACAACCCTTGATAAGTTTCTTTGGAATTTGGAGGTGAGGCAGTGTACACCACACTGGGGAGTGCTGCTCGGGCTAGTTTATCAGGTGCTCAGGAGGCTGGTGGTTTTTAATCAGGCCAGAGCAAGGGAGGCCTCTACAGCAGGTCCAGTCTGTGGTGTAAGTGCCTGTCTCTTTGATCATATGACCAGCAGACCCCATGGTGCTGGAGGTGTCCAAGGTGGGTATAGATGCTCAGGTGAGCCCCCATAGGACAGTCAGAGTAAAAAGTCCTAGGGTTCTGGAGCAAGGCTATGCCTTCTGTGTCAGAGAACTATTTACTGTTTGAAAAGCAGTCCCTAGCATGCTACCGTGCCTAGGAGAGACACATGCCCTTCCATTCCTCTTTCATCTTCCTGCACAACCTACTTCCACTCTACTTGAAATTTCAAGGTGGATCTCCAATCCACCTGAGAATTCCACTGTGTGACTTATATCAAAACCTTAGTCCCAATTCATCATCAGACAGCTGCAACTCATCAAACATCCCTCCAAGGGGGTGTGAGGGATCCCTGCCTGTAGTGTTTCTTTCTGTTTTCCTTCTTTCTTTTTTTTTTTGAGACAGAGTCTCTTGCTCTGTTGCCCAGGCTGGTATACAGTGGCAAGATCATGACTCACTGCAGCCTCAAACTCCCAGGCTCAACAACCCTTCTGCCTTGGCCTCCCAAGTAGCTGGCACCACAGATGCACACCTCCACGCCTGGCTAATTTTTTATTTTTTGTGGAGACAAGCTCTCCCTATGTTTCCCAGGCTGGTCTCGAACTCCTGGGCTCAAGTAATCCTCCTACCATGGACTCCCAAAGTGTTTAGATTGCAGGTGTGAGTCACTGTGCCAAGTTTCAGAGGGCTTTTTCTAAAACAGAAATCAAATAAGGTCCTTCTTCCTTCTGCTTTCAGTCTTTAGGATGAAGTCTATGCTCATCACATAGCTTATAACAGCTGAAAGCATTTTCTCCTGCTGCAGCCAACCCTCAGCTGATCTCTTCACACCCCTCTGCTCCCAGTTGGTCCTCTTGGTTCTTCCCAGTTTCTTCACTCACTCCTTTCATCACCAGACAAGCTCCATCAATCCTCCAAACCTTTCTCCCCAAGGGAGCCGCCTGTCCCCTCCTGTGGGCACCACAGGGCCTTGGTCATTCCTCGGCTTTGTGTGTACTGTATTGAAGTGTCTAATTATCTCCATCCACCCCACATTGCACCCCAGTGCCCAAGTGCAGGGGCATGTGGACTCTCACTGAACATATGTTCCATGGACAAGTAAATAGAACATTGGCACTGAGTCCACACCAAATAAACGTTTATGGAAAAGAGGAAGATGTCAAAAGGAGAAAAGAAAGGAAGCAAAACAATCCATCTCCATATCCTAGTGTCTAGAGTAAGACCAGATACTGATAGGTTTGTGCAGTGAATGAATGAATTAGTGATGAAACAATAAATGAGTGAGTGAATGATAAATGACTGGTCTTGCCAGAACTTGGGCCAATGCCTGGCTGGTGTGTAGTGAATACAGGTCCCCAGTCCGTGTGTGTTTCAGCATTCAGAGCTCTTCAAACTGTAGGTAGATAATATAGCACCTATGCTGTGTGTTATGACACATGCTCTGGGTGGGGGCAACACCCCAATACCCGCATTAATGCATCATCAGAGAAACATCTGAACAGTGGTATAAATAAAATGAATGAATGTGTGGGAACAAAAATGACTGAGAGCCACAAATCAGTCAAGGTCCAGTTCGGCTGCTGGGTGGGTTGCAAAAAGCCTCTGGGTTTTTGGAGCTATTCCTGGTTGGGGGTTGTGGATTAGGGATTGTGGGCCTCATGATCTAGTTTGAATCTCTGTCTTTCATCAAATCTCATGTTGGATTGTAATCCCTAATGGTGGAGGTGGGGCCTGGTAGGAGGTGACTGGATCATAGTATATTATGGTTTCTCATGAATGGTCAGCACCATCCCTTTGGTGATGGTCTCATAATAGAATGCTCATGAGATTTGGTTGTTTAAAAGTGTGTGGCGCCTCCTCTGTCTCTCTCTTCTTCCTGCTCTGGCCATGTAAGATGCGCCTTCTTCTTCTCTGCCTTCTATCATGTTTGTAAGTTTCCTGAGTCCTCCCCAGAAGCTGAGCAGATGCCAGCATCATGCTTCCTGTACCGCCTGCAGAACCATGAGCCAATTAAGTCTCTTTTCTTTATAAATGACCCAGTCTCAGGTATTTCTCAACAGCTGTGCAAGAGTGGACTGATACACCTATACTTAGTAAAGGTCTGTTGAGTGACTGAGTGAGTGAGGAGTGTCTGTGCCCCCAGCTCCTCCCACTGAGTGTGACCCAGGGCTATCTGTTAAGCGCACGTGTCTCTGGAGTACTGCAGCCTCCCAAGCTACTCACCAGGATGTTGTGTATCATACGGAGGGCAAGGGACTTGTTGAAGCCACTAAGGATCTCAGGAGCCTCACTCTGTGGAGAGAAGCAGTGCCCTCCATGAGCTATCTGGTCACCAGAAGGTTAAACCCATCTCCCCAAGGGCCTGGGCACCCGACTTTCACAGGGAGATGGGAAGGGCAGGAGCCCTCAAGCCCAGGCAGCCACATGTGGAAGTGGCTTTCGTGTGCTGGTCAGGTACTTAATTTCTTCTCGCTTTTGATAAAAGGCAGCTGTTCCCTGTCATTCCACCTGCAGCCTTGTGGGGCCCAAGTGTCCACCTTGTTGAAAGACTCCCGTTACGGACTAAATTGTGGTCCCCTCAAAATTCACACATGGAAGCCTTAACCCCTGTACTTCAGAATGCGACCATTTGGAAATAGTACTTTTAAAGGGGTGATTACGTTAAAATGAGGCTGTTAGAGTGGGCCCTAATCCAATCTGGCTGACGTCCTTATGAGAAAGGACAGTTTAGGCAACCAAAGCGATACCAACACCTTGATCTTGGACTTCCAGCCCCCAGAACTGTGAGAACAAGAATGTCTGTCTTTTAAGCCTCCCAGTCTATGCTATTTTATTATGGCAGCCCTAACTTCCTAAGAGGCTCCAACTTGGCTTTGATACCAAGTTCAAACAGAAGCCAGAAAATCTCAAAACTGCTGTTTGTTGTTCTCCTTCTAGAGACCTTTGCAAGTGAGGCCTCTGAGAAACCACAGTGGGAGGTGGGGCAGTGGCAGTGAGGCTGGTGGCTGAGAACACAGGCTCCCTGCGCTGCCCTCGCCAGCTGCGAACTTGGCAAGGGACTCAACTCTTCCTGCCTCAGGCTCCTCGTCTGTAAGATGGAGTTTGCAACAAGTACCCCCTGCCAGAGCAGTGATTAGAACTGAGCGAGTTAATGTTTGTAAAGCTCTTACAATGGTGCTTGGTACATAGTAAGCAATTCACGTGATTATTTGTTAAATTACCATTTTCTGGCAAAATTACAGCTTTAAAACGTGAGACAGAGACAGCAGAAATACTATCCACCTGACAAATGAATTTTTTTGGTACATTTTCTGCCGAAAATCTTGGGATAACGAATCACTGCAGCCAATACTTAAACATGCCTGTCTCCTGGAATCACAGGGAACCCTCAGAGTCATTCAAGTTACCCGTAAGCATGTTTTAACTACTAAAAACCTTCTCTGTACGTTAAGGAGCTGGGATTTGTTTCTGGGGGATTTCTTGTGGTCCCTAACAGCTAGCAATGGGTTTAACTGCAAATTCACATGGAATTTCAGCACCCACACAGGCTTTTGAGCTCTGCAGGTTCTGTGACTTGAATAATTCCAACGTAATAGCATTTACAGAGCACTGACTCTGTGCCAGGCTGTTTGATGTATACCTGCGAGGCAGGTTGAAAAATGGAGGGTCAGAGAGGGTAGGCAACTCACCTAATGTCACACAGCAGGTAGGCAAAGAACTCGACATTTAAAGACAGAGCCTAGGCTGAGCACAGGCTCACACCTGTAATCCCAGCACTTTGGGAGGCCGAGGCGGGTGGGTCATTTGAGGTCAGGAGTTCGAAACCAGCCTGACCAACATGATGAAACCCTGTCTCTACTAAAAATACAAAAAAAAGATTACCTGGGTGTGGTGGCAGGCACCTGTAATCCCAGTTACTCCAGAGGCTGAGGCAGGAGAAACACTTGAACCCAGGAGATAGAGTTTGCAGTGAACCCAGATCGTGCCACTGCACTCCAGCCTGAGCAACAGAGCAAGACGTCCACTCAAAAACAAAATAAAATGAAAGGCAGAGCCTAAATTGATAAAAATTATACACCTACTGTCTCCTTACTAGTTGGGAGATGTTGGAAAGCCACTTTAGCTGCTCTGAGCCTCAGTTTCTTTAAAATAGGGATAATCATGCATGTTTTCAAGTCATTGCTTGGATGGCCTGTGCTTGGCCCTGGAAGGCACCAGGGAACTTGCTACGGTACTTACGGTGGTGGCTGTCTTCACTAGCACCTGCCTTCTTCTTTCTAACACATACCCAGAAATCACTGAAAGGCCTTACTTAAGCCATGAACTGTGAATCAGTGGCCTCATCTGCAACGTGAGGACAAACATCCCTAATTCCACCTCAAAACATTGCCCTGTAGGTCAAATTAATAATGGCAGAACATGCTTTCACAACCCAGTGAACTCAGGATTCTGGTTCTAGACAGCTATCAACTAGCTTTGTAATTTGACAGACCTCTTTATTTCTTAACCCCATTTCCTCCAGCTCAAAATGAGGAAGTCAGTCTAAATAAATGAGCTTCAACAGTTTTAGGAATTTGAAGCCTCTACTCTTCTGAGGACAGATGAAAAGTTTATTTCCAATGAAGAGAGTCTTTCTAAACCACAGAATCAAAAACTCATGGGTCTTTCCCAGCACCCGGGCCTCAGCTCAACCATCTCTCCCCAAAGGAGCCTTTCTGCACCACCTGCTACCCTCCCTAAAGATACCTTCTCCCCCCGCTTGTGTCCTTCACATCGTCTATTACTCTCCAAAATCATCTTTTTAACTTCATGTCTCGTCTCTCTCTCTCCCCACCAAAGTGTAAGCTGGCACCAGGCTCACTGCCGACTGGTCTGTTTTTGTAAGCCTATAATAAGTGCTCAGTACATACTTGTTGAATAAATAAAATGATTTGACAGTTTTGCAACTTATACAACCTTAGCATTCTTGGCTGTCAAAATGCCAGACCCAAGGCTAGACGTGAAAAGTTTAAAGGACTGAAGTTTTTCAAACCTATCTGTATGTCAGCTCTGAAATAGGAACTGCATTTTTTGGAAACAACCATTCATAATATTTTTTTAACAAAGACCAAATGGACCCATCTCCTCTTTCCTTTTTATATAGTTGTTTCTTCCACCCTAAATCTCATCACATGAGGAGCAAGGCAGACACTTGCTGTGACTGGCCCGGTCCTCACTTACCCTCTTTCAGAGAGAGGCAAGCACTCGTGGGCTCCAGCGCTTACATCTGGTGTCATCTTTGGAAATGTGCAGCTGTTGAAACCAAGAGCTGCATCATGGTTGAGGGAGGGGCAGTATGGCCAGCCGGGATTCTTACCAGAGGCAGCAGGAAGCCACACTTGTGGTTATTGACTCCGATGATGGAAGGAATTGCTTTAAATGCTTTCTGAGACAATAGATCTAGAGGCTCATTAGGAAAGAAAGCACCATCAACCACTCCAGTGAAAAGCTTTGTTTTCTGTAATAAGGAAGAAAAAAAAATCAGCAGCTATTTCTGTTCACAAAATCTGCTGTCCCAAATCCTGGCCAAGCAAAGCCAACCCAGTCTAACACTGGCTTAAATGCCCTTAAAAAGTAAAAAGAAATACTATGGGCCCAGCTCAATGTATCAGTCCCTGGCAGCTCTGCCACCTACTTAGGCAAGGGGGTTACATTTGTCTGTGCCTTATTTTCTCATCTGCTAAATGAGAATAATAATAATATCTACCTAAGAAAAACAGTGGCTTGTGATATAGTTTGGCTGTGTCCCCACCCAAATCTCAAATTGTAGCTCTCATAATTCCCACGTGGTGAGGGACCCGGTGGGAGGTAATTGAATCATGCGGGCAGGTCCTTCCTGTGCTATTTGCATGATTGTGAATAAATCTCACAAGGTGTGATGGTTTTATAAAGGGGCACTCCCTGAGCTTTTTTTTTTTTTTGCCCACCACCATGTAAGATGTGCCTTTGATCTTCCTTTGCCTTCCACCATGATTGTGAGGCCTCCCCAGCCATGTGGAACTGTGAGTTTATCAAACCTCTTTCCTTTATAAATTACGCAGTGTCATGTATGTCTTTATTAGCAGCATGAGAAGAGACTAATACAACCTAGCTCAGAGATTCTCAAAGTGTGGTTCCTAGACCAGCAGCATCAGCATCATCTGGGAATTTGTTAGAAATGCACATTCTCAGGCCCACTTCAGGCTCCTCTTTAAGAAACTCCGGGGTAGGAATGTAGCCCATGAACTTTCTTTTGGCCAGTCCTCCAGGTGATCCTGATGCATGTTCAAGTTTGAGAACCACTGGCCAAACGCAAAGGGAAAAATGGGGGTAGACGGAGTGGCCAGGACTGTAAGGGTTGGTGTGAATGCCTTCCTCTGATGTCTCCCTGAGACACAATGCCTTGAACATGGCTGGATATTTTTGGGGTCTCAGAAAGCAAAACTCATCTCTAATCATGGTTTCTTTAGGTTTCTGTTTTGGGATTTGGGTAGAAAGGAGCACATGAAAGAGTTCCATACAACATCAGGTCCAGGACTTATTATCCATTTCACTGAGTCTAGCAGGGCTCACAGTGGACACTCAGTACATACCACATACCTAGCAAATGTTGAAATCTGAAAGACAATGATTTTGTTCATTCAAAGACTGTTATCAAAGCCTCTCAAGATTGGAAGGGACATAAAAGATCACCCAGTCCAATTAACTGTCAGTGATTGAAAGTTTGTCAGTAGTCAGCTAGATTTTGCTTGAATACCCAGAGAGATGGGCATCTCACCATCTTCTGAAGGAGATCTTAAAAAGTTTTCAGTTACATAAAACTAAAATGACTTCTTAATAGAACTTCCAGCTCCTGATCTTGACTTCAGCTTCTGGAAGCATACGTAATAAGTGTGGTCCCTCTCTCCAGTGAGATGCCTTCAGGGACTTACAGACAAGCCTTCTACTTTGCTGAAGCTTCTCCAGGCTAAGTTGCACCCCTGCCCCAACGATTTTCTTAAATTACCTGCAAGAGTTCTATACCCCCATGTATTTTTTTTACAGCTGTTACCAAGTATCGCCAATCCTCTTCTTTTCCATATTCCAAATCCCAATAAATAACAAAAGGGTAGGATTTGTCCACCTCTCCATTCAAAGGGCAATGCTGCCCCCCAAACTACCCCCTCTGTCCTCACCTGGCTGAAGGTCAGCAGCTCCTTGGAGGATTTTGTCCTCAGGCACATCAGCAGGGCCTCAGAGTCTGACGCATTGTACCCACAGAAACGTGCCACCACCTGCAGCTATTTCCAGAGAAGGACCAAGTTAGAGCATGATATTGAAAGCATCTAGGAAAATGAAAGCTGAAAAATGCCCTCTAGTCAGCCACAGGCTGGTCCTCCATATATGAGTCCATCTTGCTACCCCTGCCTAGCCCCACACCCCTATAATGGAAGGTGCACATGACGGACAGGCTGGCACTGCATCACCCTCACTCTCTTCCCTGGCCTCCTTGTCATCTTTAACAAACACCATAGCTGCGATGGGAGTTTGTTAGTCTGTGGCCATGGAATGGAATCAAGATTCCTGGTCACAAAGAGATCAGTCCCGTGAGCTTGGCTGCATTGCCACTTGGCCCTTCCGGAGCCTAGAAGCCCAACCTTGAGGTCCTAAATGAAGACAGAAACACCAAGAGCAAGGAGCAGCTTTGCAAGCTCCTCCACTGTTAACAGAGGCCGGGCTCCAGATCAGATTCTCAGCTGGTTAGCTCTGCCCAAGCCCCAGGCCCACTCACAGCCTGGAATGTCCTGCCTATCTTTTTTCCTGTCTCTATACCAATCCTTCTCATTCTTTTTTTTTTTTTTTTTTTTGAGACAGAGTCTCGCTCCATCGCCAGGTGCCAGGCTGGAGTGCAGTGGCGCTATCTCAGCTCACTGCAACCTCCGTCTCCCTGGTTCAAGTGATTCTCCTGCCTCGGCCTCCTGAGTAGCTGGGACCACAGGCATGCGCCACCACACCCAGCTAATTTTTGTATTTTTAGTAGAGACGAGGTTTCATCATGTTGGCCAGGATGGTCTCGATCTCATGACCTCGTGATCCACCCGCCTCAGCCTCCCAAAGTGCTGGGATTACAGGCGTGAGCCACCGCGCCCGGCCTTCTCATTCTTTAAGGCCCAAGTCCTGCCCTCCACAATGTCCTTTCAGGATATTGCAGCCCCCAGAAACCCCTTCCTCATCTAATCTCCTATCAGCTCGATGTTCTCCACCTTCCAAGCCTGGCCCATTGTTGAACACCTGCTTTCCTTGCCGCTGAACCTTCCATATTTGTAGAACTCATCCCCTGAAAGCAGTGGTCCTCAATCTTCTGGGAGTCATGATTCTTTGAGAATCCAATCAAAGTGACAGACCCTCTCCCTGGGAAAATGCACAAACATGTAGAGGCTGGTACAATTGTAGGACCACCTCCAAAACCTATCCATGGATTCCAGGATTTAATCTTCCCCATGGATAGGTGATAAAAAGATTACATTGCCCTCAAGTTTAGGACATGCTTTCTCCACTGATAAATCTCAAAGTTCTAACAGAGCAGGGAAAATAGTGGGCATTCAGTGGCATATATCAAATGAACAAATATATGTCCAAACTGAAAGCAGCTTTATGGAGAACGTAACCAAAATCAACGTTTCCATGTATTGAAGGTTTTTTTTTTTTTTTTTTTTTTTACAATTTTATAACTCTGTTTCTGCTCTTGGTATATACTGTTACTTTCTATAAGATGTTTAAGAAAATTTACCACTAAAATGATTAATACTCAAGAGATGGCTCCACAGCCCTGTGCTTAATTAATATGCATTGAATGAAATAGCTCATTTGTTAACTCATTCATCCAGAACATTTATGGCTGCCTGATATATACCAGGTGTTATGCTGGGGGGCCTGAAGGACAGAGAGCTCCTGGTCTCTAGGGCCTCACTATAATTAAGACAAGAGTCAGATGACAAATATCGTGGGATAGATGCCCCTTGCAGTCCCATGCCAGGCAACATTAATCAGTCACAGTATTATTTCCCACTGAGCTGGAAACAGCCTCTGAATCTTTCTTAACATAGTGCCCTGGGTATCCATTCCCAGTGGAGTAGAGTAGGTACAGGAGAAGAGGTGTATAGAATACAGGGAACTGAGTTATATACAACAAGCCAAGGATAATGGGTAAGACGTAAGAACCAAACACACACTCATGCACACCAGTGGCGTGGCCTTGTGTAGCTAGATCCATTTCCTGTTGAACCTGGCCTTTCACGGAGAAACAAGGTTCACCTGGGCCAGCATGAGATTCCTTGGGCGTGGTCACTAAGGAAAGCCAAGCACATGGTGAGAAGGTGCCCAACCACATTCTCTCCTAACCGAGAAGAGGAAACTGGAAAAGTGTTCACAGTATACGTACGTCCTCACTCTTCTCATAATCTTGGGCATTCAGGTAAGGGATGATGGCCACCCCACTCTGCATGATGGCTTTGTCGAATAAGCCTTCAGCCATGGGAGATAGCATCCGGAAAGAGAAAACAGAAGACTCAGGAAAGATTAGCAGAGGACTCCCCACCAATCACACATACTATTCATCTCTCTTCAAAGAAACCTTCTCAGGAAGCCTCCTTAAAAGCTCTAAGCTTAGAGGAGAAAAGAGCCCTGGTTTGGGGATTAAAGGACTAGCTGTGAAGGTCTGGGCAACTTACTTAACCTCTCTGAGCCCCTGGCTCTTCATGAACTTTGATGTCAAATATTCAGGCGTATGATTTTTAGCTCCTTCACTTCCTAGCTGGATAACCTCGGACAAGCTGCTTAATATTTATAAGTATCAGTTCACTCCCCTGTAAAACTGGAATGAAGATGAAGCCCATATCCCAGAACTGCTGTGAGGAGCAGGACAAGTAATAAACATAGAAGTCTTCACAGAGAGTCTGGCCAAATTTCACTCATGAAACAGTGGCTGTTATAATATATGAAAAGTTAGGTTCATATCATCCACCTTAGAAGGTAATTTTGAAGTCAAGTGCTATACAGCAGGAGCGCTCTTAACCCACCACCATGTCCCTGACTTCTGTAATTAACCTCCCAACTGATGCCAAGGAAATGCTGACCACTCTGAGCCAGTGGACCATTTTCTAGCACCTCCGTACATTTCTTTTCTCACCAGTTTCTTGGCAAGAATTAGGTGTGTTTGCTTCCAAACATGTTTTGTCAGTTGCACTTATTATTGTAATTACATAATCAATGAAATATCATGAGAACAGATGCACTGTATGTGTAAAAAGAAAATCAAATTATGTATGGAAAAAAATATTGATAAAGGATGGCTAAAAAATATTGCTGATTGGCCAGGCATAGTGGCTCACGCCTATAATCCCAGCACTTTGGAAAACCAAAGCAAGAGGATCACTTGAGCCCAGAATTTCAAGACCAGCCTGGGCAATATAGCAAGACCCCATTTTTACAAAAAAATTAAAATTAGCTGGGCATGGTGGCACATGCCTGTAGTCGTAGCTCCTTGGGAGGCTGAGGCAAGATGATTGCTTGTGCCCAGGAGTTCAAGCTGCAATGAACTATGATCACCCCACTGCATGCCAGCCTGGGCAACAGAGTGAGACCTTGTCTCAAAAAAGAATATATTGCTGTCAAATTATGTGTGGACAAGAAAGAAGTAAAAGGAAAAGTATAAAACTCCAAATGTGCTAAAGTTAGACTAATTGCAGACATCTTTAAGTTTCTGCCACCGCAAAGAAATTGAAACTGCAATTTGAGGACAGTGAATTTTGCAGGTGGTTTATGCAAGATAACCCATGTTGGAACTAGAGCCAGCAGACCAACTCTGCAAACATAAGGCCCTGTATTAAACTGTTGATGAGGGAATGTACATTTTATGGTTTAAATTAAAATAAAATATTTATATGCATCTTGTGGTATTTCATGCTTTAGCTGAGTTTTCCACTAAACAAGTAATTACCACTCTGGTAATTGAATATTAGGGCTTCTCCTCTACAAATATAAGATATTTTTCCTCAAATTATTACTCACTATGTGACCGTAGGTGATTTATCTAAACTTTCCCAGTGGCAGCTGTCTTGTCCACGAGATGGGACTGAGCCCCTAACTCACAATGTTTGTGTGGCTTGAAGGAGACAATGCGTATTAAAGTGTTTGTTCAACATGAAGGCACCACCAGTCAAATGTTAGTGACTCATCATCATCATTGTTGGAACTCCTGCGCTGAGATTCATATCAAATCACAAAGCAGAGAACTCACACGGCCAGAAACACTTATGGCTCCCGCAGACTCGCCAAAGATGGTCACAGAGCTGGGGTCCCCACCAAAGAACTCGATGTTCTTCTGGACCCAGGAGAGAGCAGCCACCTGGTCCTTGAAGGCCCAGTTCCCCGGAGCATGCTGATCCCATGTACCGAGGACAAGAGGCAGAGTGAGAATTCTCAGTCGACCATGGTGTGTTTCCCACAGCCCCAGAAATTCTCAGCAGAGGCTGTGGGCCGGTGTCAGTGGGGAGGGGACTGAGAGTCAGAGGACTGGAGGAGCAGGAGAAACCAGGCTCAGTTCTCACACTTTGCTGGGATTTGAATTTCTTTGAGAATTTGATGAAAGCTATGCACCCAAGAAAAATGCACGTACAATATTGTAGGTACAATTTCAAGTATTCATAGGCTCCTCAGAATCTATGAATCCTATGTTGCCCAGGCTGGCGTGGAATCCATGAATCCATTCCTGAGAGTTAGTCTGAAAAAAAGAAAGCAAGAGTTTCCTGAGCACAGAATTTTCCACTAAATCAGTAATAATCATAGTGACAATAATAGCAGCTACAACATGTCCCAGACACTGTTCTAACGGCTTTAAGGCTAATACTCCTACCATCCTCACACCTATGAGGTAGGTGGTGCTGGATTTTCTCCCTTTGCTTCTTTGGGTCCTCTCCACCCTTCTCTGCCCTGCCCCCCAAAAGCTGACCTCTAGGAATGGCATCACCCAGGCCTCATCTGTGTGCCATAAGGGTGGGCTAGAGAGAGACTGGGATGTTTATCCCACCACCCCATGCTCCCTCTCTGCTGGGAAGTGCTTGGGCAGAGGCTGCATTTCTCCACAGCAGCAGCTCATGCCAACTCTCTGCCACTAAACCTGTGAGCATGCTATCAGGAGACCAATGGATACATCAGCTCTTTAATTCAGACACGGAGAGGTTAAACCCCCTTGCCCAAGAGCTGCAAAGCTGCAGATTTGGGATCCCATGTTCCATGCTGCTGCCCCCGCACAATTGCATGTTTCCTGGGTTGGAATCAATGGGAGAACAAATGAAGCAAGTGGAAATGCCATAGAACCAAAGAAATGTCTAGACCGAAAACATGCATGCAGTGCACACCATGTATGCACGTCATCCTGGGGCACATTCTACTCCCCTCCATTCCCCAGTCCCCCAAACTGCTCCTCCCCCTGGATCCCTTCCTCTGTCCCTGACCACTGAGCTGGCTCTGACCCCACCTTCTCTCCCCCAGGCCCCTGCATCTGATCAAGAGTCAAGCCCTGCCAATTTTACCTTCATCTACCTATGCGCCATTTTACTGTGGCTCCCACCCTGGTCCCCGTTTCTCCATCTCTGTTTATCCGGAGAAGCATTACACCTTAGTAGTTACTATCTCAGCTTCCAGCACAGGATTCACAGCCTGGCCACTTATTATCTGGGTGGCCTTGGGCAAATCACTTAACCTCCTTTGCCTCAATGATTCTCACGTCTAAAATGGGGATAATGATAGTGCCCACTCCACATGGTTGCGAAGCTTGACAGTGCCAGGCAGACAATAAGCATGTCATATACACATGTAGCTAATGCTTTTGTGGTTCAACCACCCCATGGCCTGCATCAAGACAGTGCCTCCCAGTGGGGCTCCCCATATGCATCTGGGCATCCCTGGCTCAGCCTCCACTCTGCTCCGGAGTGAGGTTTCTGGTACCCTACTCTGAGAAAGGTACTACTGGTCCCTTAATCTGTATTGGATAAAGCCCAAACTCTATGTACAGCCTGGCATTCAAGGCCTTTCCCTATCAGGCTCATCCTTGCCTTTCCACATCCGTCTCCTGCTGTAGCTTTCCTAACCTATGCTCAAAACCAGATACAACAAACAATTGTTGAAAACTTTTCTACCAAAGGAATCTTATGCAGAATCCTAATGTATAGAGCAGCCAGAAGTGTAATTGCCCTGGTCAGGGCACCTGTCCGCCTGTCCTGCCTGCCCAGCACTCCCAGAGCCACATCCCAGGGCTACAGGCTCAGTGCAGTTTGCAAAAGTATTGCTTCAACCCCATGTGTTGCTACCTTCCTTCCAACTTCCTAGCCTTTGCACAGGTATCACCCTTTGCCAAGCACATGCTCTCTCAATCCCTTCTCCTCAAACCCAACCACATCCTTTGAGTGCAACTCCAATGCCACCCCTCTCCCAAAGCCTCCCCGATTCCTTGCAGCTCCTTCCTCTGTTTCCACAGCCCCATGGCATCTCACTCTTGGAGAATTAACCATGTCCTGCTTGGAAAGTGGATATTTTTGTCCCTGCATTATGTCTCCCATAGTCAGTCGCCTCTGTAAGGCAGGATTCATATTAGAACCATTGCTGCCTTTCCCATAGTATGTGACTGTGACCCCCAGGCATGATTCTGGTCCCACCTCTCACTACTCCTCTTTACTTACTTTGGACCCTGCTCATGACTTCTTCTGCCATGTTTTAGGCAGGATAATAGAAGTGGTCAAGAGACCTAGCTCTGTTTTGTGACCCCTAGGAAGTTGCTTGACCTCTCTGGGCCTCCATTTTCCAGCTGTGAAGTGAGAATAACAGCAGAGAACCTTCCTTGAAGGATTATTTTGCGGGTGAGTTGAAATAATGCATGGCAAGTGTACAGCCCCGTGCCTGGTTCAGTGAGTGCCCAGCACATGTTAGGCACGATTGGAGGAGGGAAGCCACTGTGATGGCGTGATGATTCTCAGGTGAGCATTCGAGGAGCCTGGGGGTGAGGCTCAGGTAGCCACCACTGACTGCTCACACAGACAGTGCCCTTGTCTTCCAGGGCACACAGCAGGGCTACATTGCCTCAGCTCGCTTGCAGCTGGATGTGGCCACGTGACTGAGTTCTGCCAATGATGAGTGAACAGAAGTGGTGAATGCCGCCTGCAGGCTAGGCCGGGAGACCCTCCCTTGCATGATCCTCCATGTTCTCTCCATCCACCCACCAAATGCAGAAGTTCTGGGGCCCTAGAGAATCCACATCAGAGCTCAAGAGCCCTGGTTGACCATGGGGAAGGATGTCTGTGAATCAGGGATGCTCAATTAAACTTTACTCAAGTGAGAAAGAGATTTTTATTGTTTTAAGCCATCAAAATTTGGGGATTTATCTGCTACAGCTGCAAAAATCACCAAAGTAATTAGAGCCAGCTTTGTTCAATGTCACAGAAGGCTCACTCCTTCTTAGGTTGCTAGGCTCTGTCTATGGCTACTGCACAGCTGCCCCTTTGGGATCTGGGATGTCGATCACTGGAAGAGACTCACGTGAAGAAGCCAAATATTCCCAGCTGGTACTGAGCAATCACAACCAGCACGTCCTCGTAGGCAGCCAGGGAGGACCCATCAAAGACGGAGACTGAGCCAGTCTGAAAGGCACCCCCCGGGAACCATACCAAGACCTGAGGAGGAGAGAGGAACATCCAGTCAGCCCACCAGGCACCACCGCCCGTCCTCATGCAGTTTGGGGCATACGTTCTTCAGGTGAAATATAAATGTCCCACTTGCTAAGCAGGGTGCGAGGCCTGTCATTTGAAGAAGGCCCAGGGTGAAGCATGTAGGCTCTGGCACCTGAGTGCCTGGGTTTGACTCCCAGCTCTGCCACTGACTATCTGTGTGACCTTGGCCAGATTACTTAACCTAAGGCTCATTTTTCTCATCTGTAAGATGTGAAGAAGGAAAGCATCTCACTTATGAAGTTATCATGAGATTTAAACAAAATTTTGCATCTAAAGCTCAGAGAACAATGAGTGATAGCACATTTCAAGTTTCAAGTGCTCAGAAATTGTTCACTAAATACCAGTTAGCCTGTGACCTAAAGGAAGATGGAAATCATTGTAAGCCATGTATAAGAGCAAAAGCAGAAAAGCTCTCTACTTTCAGAGAGAGAAGAGGAGAAGAGGGGAGGGCAGGGGATTCAGGGAGAGGAGGGGGAGAAAAAGAGGAGGAAGAGAAGAAGAAAGAGGAGGAGGAAGGGAGAAGGAAAAGGAGGAAGGAGGAAGAGGAGGAGGAGAAGAAGGAGGAGAAAGGATGAAAGATGAAGAAAGAAGGAAGAAAAAGAAGGGAAAGAAGAGTCAGGCGCAGTGGCTCATTCCTGTAATCCCAGCACTTAGGGAGGCTGAGGCAGGCAGATTGCCTGAGCTCAGAAGTTCAAGACCACCCTGGGCAATATGGTGAAACCTTGTCTCTATTAAACAAAAAATTAGCTGGGCGTGGTGGCAGGCACCTGTAATCCCAGCTACTCAGTAGGCTGAGGCAAAAGAATTGCTTGAGCCTGGGTAGCAAAGTTTGCAGTGAGCCGAGGTTGCACCACTGCACTCCAGCCTGGGCAACAGACTGAGACACTGTCTCAAAAATCAATAAATAAATAAGGGAAGAGTACAAACTTTATTGATTAGAAAAATTGGGACCAGGGGACATAAAACATTATTTAAATAGCATTACTTCTATTTATATATTTAATAACAAATCCCTTCCATTCTCTTTCTTAAGATCATATTAGATATTCTAGCCCTTGGAGCGGGTAAAGAGGGAAAGCCTCTGAGGAAGGAGGAGGTGGACAAAGCACTGGCTTTGGTGCCAGGATCTAGAGCCTACTGTGTGTACAACATGGAGCGAGTCAGCTATGCCTTTCCTGTGCCTCATCTTCTCCATCTGTGGAATGGGTCCAAATCATCCTTACCCACTGAGTTAGTGCGGGATTTAAATGAGATGATGTACTGTGCCTGGCACACAGCAAGCACTTAATAGGCGTTGCTGTTATGGTACAAGAGAGCCAATTTCCCCTGGCAGAGGCATGGGGAAGAGAGGAGGGTGCGAGGGTGTGGCTGAAAAATAGAATATGCCTTTCCCCCGCTCTCTGACATTTTATATTCTTAAAGGAAGGGATATTTTATATTCTTAAAGGAAACACTTAACATGATTACCTGTCTTCATTATAAACAGAAAAGTTGGAGAATAAAATTATCCTCTTTGAAAAAGGATGCCCCAAATTTTAAAAAGTCAGTCTCCTTTTAAGCAGTGTCTTTTCTGAAAGTTTGCAGGTCACTAAATGTGCAACAGAGAGGAAAAACAAACAAAATAAAAATTAAATGACAAGTCATTGCCAATAAAGAATCAGTCAGTAATACCGATCACTCGAATCTATCACGCAAATGATTTTTTTTAATTGTTGATGTGATTACATTTCCCTTTTACGCAACAGTGGGTAGGTCTGATTCTAGACATGCAGCTGCACTGCCTGGATTCCAGGACAAGGTCTTGCAAGCTGGAGCCCCAGACACACAGCAGGCAGCCTTATGGGGAGTTTGGAGCCTGCGTCGGCGTGGGCTGGCGCATAGATGTTAAGGTACAGGCAGTCTTCTGACACTCTGAATTTGGGATAATGCACCATGAGCGTGTGTTGACCTAAGAGCAGCCACTCCGAGTTCTGGAGGCACCTTAGAGAAGGAAAGGAGAATACTCTCAGAAAAAGTCATCCACAAACTTGCCGGGGAAGGGCCAGTTCTTGTGACAGCAGGGAGGCCTGGACATCTCCTCTGCCTGAGCAAAAGAGGCAGCTACTGGTACAAAGTCCAATCATGCCCAAACCCCCACAGTTTCCAAAACAAACAAGCAAGCAAACTATAATTCTCTTTGATCTGGTTCCTGGGTAGGAAAGAACACTGTGTAGAATAATTGTACCATTACCCCCACCACCCTCCCATGCCTACACCCACCACCGCAATAGAGACACACATAACGACCCGAGCTGGCCCCAAAATTCCCCAAACCGTAGAGGGCGGGACACAGTGTAATATCAAGGGCTTTGCCCTGTGGCTCCCTCTTCTGTCCCCAGAAGAGCAAGGAAACACTTCCAGGCCTCTCTACCTGGAACCAATCGAGGTAGACTGGCAGGGAGACTCCTGCATCCAGGCTTTGAACAAGCGGGGCCCTCTGCCTGGACTGCTCACTCCCCATATCTGCATGCTCACATTCTTCCCTTTGTTTCAGCTTCACTCCAACTTGCTACCTCCTCCCAGAAGCCTTCTGAGATTTCTCCACTTCGACCATAGCTCTTCTTTGGAAATACCTACCTATTTTGCTTTCTTTCCCAGAATGTGTCCTAGGCTTTTGAATGTGAGTTATCATCATCCCCAGTTCGACTGTGAGCAGCTAAAAGCCTAGGACTCTGTATTAGTCACCTCTGTACTCAGAGCGCCAGCACAGAGCGTGATATACCGTAAGATTAAGCAAGGCTGTGAATGTGAATGCTTCTACCATACTCCATGTGCAATCAATGCTAGTTGCTTTGTTAATAGAATAATGTGCATTATCGCTGCACATTTTCTCTGACAGGCTTTTATGCATCCTTGCCCCTTTGTATGCTGCTGATGAGGCTCGGCACTTTCAGCAAAGCCGTCTCTGACCTCCCATCAAAGCTAGTCCGCTGGGTCTCTGTTTCCCCTCGCATCCTTCCCTGATACCCTCATATAGTTTCCCTTGCCATCTTATACTTTAACTGTCAATTATTGTTTTCATTTCTGCCACCATCACTCACTTGCATGCTCCCTGAGGACAGCTGTGACTCATGCCCTGCCGTGTCCCCAGGACTAATGGAGAGCCAGCTATCAAGTTGGTTCTCAATGAATACTAGTTGGATGAATGAATGAATGCACGAACAAATGAGTTTCAGCTTAATGTCCTCAGTCCTTGGGCCACATGGGGTCATCTTCCGTGGCTCAAGGAATATCCTGGCACCAGAATTTCTTCTGCCAGGAACCCATGTGTCCCAACATGACAGCTTGACAGAATCTAAAAAGTTGGAAGATGCTAGGGGATTTTCAGGTCTCACTGCCCACCCATAAGTCTCACCTCATCCCTCCACAATTAATTTGGTAACGGGTTACCTACTCGAGCTTGACCAGGAGCTCCCTACCTCCCAGAGTGCCTGTGTCACAGAGACACATCCATACATTTATTCCATGGGTATTTATGGAGTTCACCATGGGCCAGGTTGGACTGCTGGAGCTAACACCCTTCTACGGTTCTTCCCCATAAAACCCTCACTCAGTCTGACCTAGAGGCAAAACTTGGGTGAGAGTTCACAAAAAGACACTGGGACAGTCCCTTCTGACCAAAGGACTCAGTAAGCCCATCTCAGCACTTCCAAACCTGGCTGGTGATCAGAGTCTCTCAAGAGTGTTCAGATAATAGTTTCCTGAGCTCAGCTTGGGATATTCTGATTCAGGAAGTTAAGAAGGGAGCCCAAGGAATCTGCATATTTTAAAAAATGCCTCCAATAACCTGACCATCAGCGGGTTTGGGAGTCAGGGGATTACTGAACCACTTGCCAGAGTCTCAAGCCCTCTCTCTCCCTCTCCTGGACCCATGCCAACCCCTCTTCTTTCCCGCTGGGCTGCATGACCTGCATTCCCACAACTCCCAGAGTCACAACCCACCCATGGGCCCGAACCTGGTCTTACAAATTAGGGTAGGAGGTGGCTTCTCTCAGGTTATCCCAGGGTGATGCAGGCTGCAGATTTGTAAAACGCAGGGGTCCAAGCAGAGGAGCTACAAAGGGGACTCCAAGGAACACATTCACAGGCATGGGGCTTCCCAGCACAGTGACTTGCTTGCCCTGAATCCATCCCAGCCTGGTGTTCCTCTGTGACCCTTCAGCAGAAGGCCCTGAGGGAACACATGGGAGGAGTCAGGAGCAGGCTGGGGACAAGCAGGGCCATGGCCCAGCCTGGAGTTCCCCAGTGGAGACACACTTCCTTCACCCAGAGCCTGTGCAGCCAGCGGTATCCAGGTTCCCTCTCCGTGAATCCATGTCTGCAGCTTCTTCCAAGATTGCTGTAGAAGTCACCCTTATGAAAGCACTGACTTACTTTCCCCTAGAGCCCAGCAGAACTGAGCCACAGAATTTTCCCCATTCACTCGGAAACCCATCTCCCTTCTGCTGAGAGCTCTTTCTTTCTACAGGATGAACACACACCGAACTCTGTCAATCCTGGGGTGCCACAAACTCATCTTCCCAGGGGTTCCTACACTTCTGTCACTTCCACACCCTCCAGCACCATTGCTGGCACAACTGTGCAGCATCGGCATGATTACTGGCTTTTCATTTTTTTCTTAAAATTTAACATCAATAAACTCCTTTTAAATTTTTACATAGAAGACTTCCAAGTAATGACATCCATGGAATTGTGGTTTTGGTGAGTTAGGTATCTACTTTTGAATACATGTGAATATTCATGGGTGAAAATTTAAAACTCTCATGCAGATGCTACCTGAAATCAACCATCTACTTCCAGGAAGATGGCACTTTGGGAGACTGGGCATGCAAGCGTCTCAGTTTCCACACAGAACTTGGAGCCTTAGGAAGGAAATGCCCAGCTACTTACTTAGCAGGACCCGGGTGTCTTGGCACTGTTTCTAATGTCATTTCATTACTCAAAATCCTGTCACTGCAGCCAGGAGTACAGAAGCACAGGCTCTGTTCCTCACACCTCCCCAGTGCTCAGGATAGAGCCCCTCTAAGCCCCTTGCAGGGCGTGAGCAACCCAACAGCAGAACCTGGGTCTTCTGTGCACTACCCACTCCCAAGAAGGAAGCTCAGGCTTCTCAGCAACACTAGGACGTTGGTGCTATCAAAGTATCACATAGCTCTCCAAGGACCCTCAGACACCTCTGACAAGTAACTTCATTTCTACCAGTGGAAAATCCTCCCCCCACCCCATCTTCTGAGAGCCCTCCTCTCCCACTGGATATCTCACCCTTGGTAGTGGCTACAAGGACCCAGATAGCCCAAATTAGGATCTGGCCTGGAGGCACCCAATTCCCGTTCATTTGGCTGCCTGCCTAAACTCTGTGAACATCCATAGTGGCTGCTGGCCTCAGAGAGCTTCAGTGAGCCAGAATGAGCTTCCTGCTAACACGCAAACATTGAATAGGCAGGCAGAGGCAGCAGAGTTACTGAAGAACAGCATTAGAACAATATTTTCAGAGGAACTGACCAAGCAAGACTTTCCTGTTCTGATTTACATAAAAAGCTGATGATTAACTCGAGCTAGGGAAAGATAATTTGATAGGCTTTGGACTTCTGAGACGGGGGAAATAGAAAAGACATTCCATACCAGGCAAGACATTTTAGGATTACAAGTTCCAGAGACCCAAGGATGAATGAGGTTTTCAGACCTGCCTGTGATGCCGGAAGGACACAGTGCAGAGAAGCCGAGAAGTTCCTGAGAAGAGGAAGAAGGTTGCCGCTGGGGCAAGCAAGTGGCTCTGAAGGCACAAACACTGCCAGCTGAGACTGGCACCCCGGCTGGCCCTGCCAACCACAGTTTTCGCTGGCCATTTGGTCTACAGCCTCCTTGGCAACCTTGAGGCTTCTTAGATTGTATTATTTCCCCTCTGGTCCTTCATAGTTGCCACCAAAAAGATTCTCCCTGGCCTTCAAATCTGTCCCTCCATCCCACCTGAAACATTAATTCTGTACACCACTGCTCACTCAACTGTCTTAAAGCACTTCATGTAAACTATCTTGTGGCCAACACCAGGACCCCCATTTTAGATGTCTTTCTTCTCCAGCTTCTTCTCCTTTAAAACCCAATTTAACTGCCACCTCTTCCAAGAACCTTCCCCTGATTCTTCTGAACTTCTTAGTACATTGCTCTTCCAACCTCTCTTATTTTATAATTAGTTGTAGCCATGGCCCTCTTCCCCCTTAGAGTACACCTGGGACTTTTCCGTGGACATACTAATCACAGCTTCTTACATGTGCCTGTGGCTTCCCAAAGCTCAGCCTTGGACCTTCAGTCTTCACAATTTGTACCATTCCCACCACCAAACAATCAATTTATTTGATTTTTTCTTTAAATTGACATTTTTAAGAAGCTGTTATTAAAGAAAATGGTATCTACCTAGTGCAATAAGGATAGTGTTTTGAGAAGTACAAGCCAATGTATCTTGCATTTCTTTACCACAAAACCATTCCATTTACCTCTAGCAACCATCACAAAGAGGTAGTATATGATGGAGAAGATCCCAAAAATAAGACAAAGAGGAACATCTGCCCCTTCTGTACAGTGGATTTTGGAAAGGAGAAGGGAACAGAGGTAGGAAAAGTATGCGTGATATAAAGTGCACTGATTCCCCCTCTTAGACGTAGGTCCTAAAGGGGTACAGCAATAGGGTACAGCAACTGGGTGCAGTGATGGGGTGCAGGGATGAAATTTGTGCTCAGCAGTTAAGGGATCTCCAGGAGGACACCGACCTCAGGTTCCACATCTCAACCCACTGGTGCAGACACAGCAGAGCAGAAATGGTTGGGCCAAGAGAGATCTCAGGGGGTGCTCCCACTTCCCTTGGATTCCCAATTCCTTGAAATTGATCCAGACATCACCGTGTGGCTTTAAAGAAAACTCAGAGGTGACTACCAACCTGGCTGACAGCTAGAGGAGGAGGGCAGGGGGCTACATAGGCGCTTCCTGGGCTCGAGAACACAGTGAAACCACAGCCTGGCTGGTGCTGGAGCACAGCGTTGAGCTCTGGGCAGGGTAAGGTGGGGAACCGAGTTGGCCAGGGAGGATCAGTGAGCTTTCATCAAGATGAGAAGACAGACTAGGAGCTCTCCACTTGAGAATTCATCCTCCTCCCAGGAGCCCAGGCAGCGGGACGTTGCTGTGCAAACCACAACAACGCAAGGACTTCCACAAGTGGGTCCAAGCTCCCTCCACTCTCCCACTCATGTGGTCCTATTAGCATCCCATAGCTCACACCGCCACACACCATCTTGGCAAGGAGTGCGGGTGGGGTGGGGAGCAAATTTGAGAGGCCACGGATTTATTTGAAGTGATTATGCTATCTAAAGAGACTATTTAAATTACTGAATAGGACTTTACCAGATTGAGTTAGATGTAATTATCTGTCATTAACCAGAGGGGCGAAGAATTCTCCTTGCTAAAAATGGAAATTAGCAAGCACTATGTGTGTGTGTGTGTGTGTGTGTGTGTGTGTGTGTGTCTGTGTGTGTGTGTGTGTGTGATGCTATAATACCACCAAACTGAGTCTTTCTCTTCCACAAAATCAGAATGCAAACAGAACTGTGGAGGAAATGGTTTCCTAATGAAATGTCTTCTATTTGCTATTCTCTCTAGGTACCACCTCTGATTGTCATAGGCCTAATGCACAGGACCTACTCTCTGAGAAACACTAATAATGTGAGGAATCAATAACACTAGCCTTCACTTATAGAATGCCTTGTAGGTACCAGATCCTGGACTAAATGCTTTCTTTGCATCTGTTACCTACTTTAATGTGATTAGTCTCATTTTGTAGATGAGAAAACTGAGGTTTTGCAAGTTAGGATTGCTGGTCCAATATCACAAGGCTGAGAAGCAGCACAGCTGGGACTAGAGCCCAGGTTTCCTGCCCTCGAGCTGCAGGCTTTGCAATTTGGGGAGAAAGGAGTAGGAAAGGAAAGTCAATACAAAGATCTGGGAGGATGGGCTGGCTTCTGCAGTTCTTCGGCCATGAAAAATTACTTAATCTTCTGGAAAGCCGAATAACCACTTGACATCACCTCCTTGGACGTTGACGTCCCCATCAGTAGCACAGACCAGTGGCCTGGATGGCCCCTGGGAGATACAGACCTTTGATAGGCTCTTCCTGTTCTCCCAGATTGCTCTGCTGAAACCCTGAGGGAGAAAACCATGATGAGGGCTAAGGTCTTGTTCTTTAAGCAGCTTGGCTTAAAACATAGGTTAATCTACCCGTGCTGATAGGTGGTAAAGATCAAAGCCCATTTTTGGATTCTCATAAAGAGAGGCTAAAGGAACCTTGAAGGTATGAGAGCAATGGCAGCTGCCTCAGGGTGGAAACCAGCCTGTAGGTGGACAAAACAGAGAGGGGTGCTCTGGTGCTGGAATCAGGTCACTGGGCACTGACCCACTCACCACACATGGACCCACAGCTGGGAAGCCTTAGCGATTCTGTCTCATAACCTGTTTCTCCAAACCCCTCACACATTCATACTAAACCCAAACACTTTAACTTGACTTTCAAATCTTTTCTCATCTGGCTCCATTCTCCTATTCCAAATTAATGCCTCCTGCAACCCCACTGCTACCCCATCACTGCACCACCACCACTACCCTATCACTGCACCCCACCACTGCACTTCCACCACTATCCCCACCACTGTGCCCCATCACTACACCCCACCACTGCACCCCCAACACTGTGCTTTAACCATTAACCCACCCCTGCACCCCATGATTGCACTCTAGCACTGCACCCCACCACTGTACTTCTACCACTGCACTCCATTTCTACGGCCATTGCTGCACTTCATCACTGCATCCCCCCAATGCACCCTCACCACTGCACTTCCACCACTACCCACGCCACTACACCCCATCATTGCGCCCTAGCACTGCACCCCCACCACTGTATTTTCACCACTGCATTCCATTTCTAGAGCCCATTGCTACACTTCATCACTGCACCCCACCACTGCATTCCATCACTGCACCCATCACTGCACCACCACCACTACCTCCATCACTGCACCCCCACCACTCCATCCCATCACTGCACCCCAACCATTTAATCTCCACCACTGCACCCTACCACTGCACCCCACCACTGCACTCCATCACTACACCCCATCACTGCACCCCATCACTACACCTCATCACTGCACCCCAACCATTTAATCTCCACCACTGCACCCTACCACTGCACCCCACCACTGCACTCCATCACTATACCCCATCACTGTACCCCCACCACTGCACCCCATTTCTACAGCCCATTGCTGTACCTCATCACTGTACCCCAACACTACAACCCATTGTTGTACCCCATCACTGCATCCCCACCACTGTACCCCATTTCTACAGCTCATTGCTGCACTCCATCACTGCACCCCATCACTGCACTCCATCACTGCAACCCCACCTTTGTACCACATCACTGTACCCCCATCACTGCACCCCACCACTGAACCCTCACCAATATACTTTGTCACTGTCCACCACCACTGCAAGCCACTACATCCCATCACTGCAAGCCCATGACTGCACCCTATCACTGCATCCCATCTCTATACCTCATCACTGCAACCCATCACTGCACCTCCACTCCTGCATCTCATCACTGCAGCCCCATCACTATATCCAATATTTGTTGTTCTATTTTCTGCTCCTGGAATATTTTGCCTTAGCTTCTTTTTTTTTTTTTTTTTGAGACAATGTCTGTCTGTCACCCAGGCTTGAGTGCAGTGGCATGACAAACTCTTGGGCTCAAGTGATCCTCCCACCTCAGTCTCCCAAGTAGCTAGGACTACAGGTGCACATCACCACACCTGACTAATTTTTTTATTTTTGTAGAGACAGAGTCTCACTATGTTGCCCAGGCTGGTCTCCAACTCCTTGTCTCAAGTGATCCTCCTGCCTCTGCCTCCCAAAGCACTGGGAATACAGGGATATGGCCAGGCATGGGCCATCACACTCAAGTGACTTCTTTACCCGATGAAATCCTACTTGTCTTGCAAGATTCCATGAAAAACCACTTCCTCCATGCAGACCTCCTCATTCTCAAATGCTAGAATCATTCTCTTCCCTCCCATGCACTTTTGGATGACTCTATTATTTATAATGCCCTGCCCTTGTTCTACAGTTGGTATAGCCATTGATAATGATGATGATGATGACAAGGACCATGTGATCTCTCCTGCAGGTCACAAAACTTCAGCCCACCTCAGATTTAAGCCATAGCTGCAGTGGACAGTAGCATGCAGGCCCAGCGCCCCCTTGCACTGACAACATACCACCTGAAGCATGGGTGGGCCTCTGGCTTTCTGTTTTCTGCCCTAGGGCCTTTTCTTTCATTACAAAGGTCTCTTTTGTCTTTTCTCAGTTGAGACCAGAATTACAAGACAGATGGAGTCCCTCAGGAGGAACTCTCAACAGAAGGGCCATGAGAGCTGAGGGAGCTCTGAGCCATTCTATGTGCTGCGTGGAAGTCCTAGGAAGTGGGGCTCCCATTGCTCACAGCAGCAGTCTCAGGAATACCCGCTTGTCTCATGTTCCCTTTTCCCCTCCACCCTTGCTCATGAGTAATCTACATTTTTAACCAAATCCCTGCCTTAGGTTCTGCTTTCAGGCACCCAAACCAAGTCAGTGGTAAGAGAAGGAGACCTAAAGAGCAGAGCCTCAGTGGGGTTCTGAAGCTGGATCTCCCCCCTAGTCAGACAGCATCCTATTACTAAGACTGTCAGTGGCAGGATGTGGTTCAGAGGGGCGGGCGGCACTGAGGGGTGCCTTAACACTAGCACCTTTAGGTATAGAGGCAAGGGTAATTACAAGTACTGCGGCACTGGCTGCCTTTCGTTAACTGCCTTGGAAACCTTGAAGAAGATGGCAGCGTCAGTGAATCAGCTATCAAGACAGAGTACACAGTGAAAATCAGGTGTCCTGGCAGCTTTCAAAGATAGCTGTGTCTCCTCAAACCATAGTTAGACTATGCTGAAAATTAGATCCAGAGTTTATCCATAAGGGTAAAGTTGAGCATATAGCCTTGAAAAATCTCCTCAGTTAAAGTTAAGACACAAACAGGGAATGATTGAGACCCTGAGACATGGAATAGGGACATCTGAGGAGGAGTTGCATTTGAGAATACCCAGATTCTCCTAAACTCTCCAGCCTGGCAGAAGCAGGCCTCTCCTTATTAGGGGACACCAGATACTTGTACTCTGGTAACAATGCATAGACTCGACCTGTGATAGATACCTTCCAAGATAAAGCTTTTCCTCATTAAGATTACCCAATCCACTTATTGTCCCAGGCCAGTAACCAGGGCCTGGCTTAAGCGTAGCTTAAACAAGAAAATGAGACCCTTCCCCAGGAGAAAACAATTTTCCTACTGAATGAATCACATGACGTGGCTAATATGTCCTGATAGAGACAAGAAAAACATGCATGGAGCTGGGTCTTGAGGGTGGTGAGCCTGAGGGGTGGAGCAGAAGGTAAGACTTGGTAGGAGAGAATTTATTAGCACTAGAGCACGTTCTCATGATACAGGACTTACTGCCCCCAAAGAATGCCTCAGGCAGACCTTAATATCCTATGAGAGTGGATCCATGAAGCTTGGACATGATGACAGTCTACAGCAAATGAGAGGGAGATGCTAGAATTACCACGGTCAAGTATTGATGAAGTGAGAAGGTTCAGGGATGTGGAACTGTGAAAATAAATACATCTCCTAGAATGAGGGACCCCACTTGATAATGTTTCCTGAGAGTGACAGGGGATCCCTTCACTAGGGCAGTAAGGAATTTGCTAGGCAGGAAGGAATTCTTTGAGAAGCTCAGTGGTGAGAATCCTTGTAAGCTACCATAGAAATGGGCTCCCTAGTATCAATGTGAATGAGTCTGGAATAGCAGAGGCCAGAGAGTGCTGCATAACCAGAGATAAGGTGGAAATAATTACCTTAATGGGCAAAAGAAGGCAGAGTGGCAACCAGGATGCTTTGTCCCACAGAGACCTATGACAATGGCTAATAGGGCATGGTATTCCAAGAAGTAAAGTAGACAGGCAGCCAACTTGAATGTTGTTTAACTTGTAAAATCAAAGAAAGTCAAGAGCTGATGAGCAGAAGTGTATGTCGGCCATAACAATGAAATATCACTATCCCTTGCTAGATCTTTCCAGGTCGAAACCACTTCTCAAACTTACTGAGCTCATTATTTGAAGGAGTCTGGGTCCTTCGAGAGATAACTATGCAATGTCACTATAGATATATAACTATAAACATACCCCTAGTCCTTCCCAAGAGAGATTTATAGCCAGGACTTATCTTCTAATGGAAAGTTCTGGATGCACGGTCACTTGGTACCCATGGGCTAGCATTTCTTTGATGCCAGGACCCACTAATGAACAGAGGCAATCCTCAAAGGAGTTTAATTCCCTACTGTGGTGCGCATGACCTTACACCAGAATTGCAGGGACCAGATCATGATCCTCCTACTGGAGCTTGCCATGAGCTCCACCTGCACCTCCTCCCATCCCTGCATTTCCACCGTCATAGGCCTGCCAGATCATATCACCCAGGCAACAGGACTAATTGATCCACAGCCTCGACTTGCCAATGCCATTTTCTCTCCAGACCCTACCCCCACTCAAACCTGGTTGTCTTTCACGTCATCTGAAATTTGGGCTGGAGCCATATGTCTAGGTATGGAATGTGCTGCCTACACATGCCAAGGAGACTTTGCCTCCTTCTTTTTGGCAAGAATTGCAATATAATTAGATTTTTCTTCTACTTTAAAGGAGAAATCCTAGCATGTCCTGCCCATGGGATTCCTAAAACCTTCACTGAAGTGTCCCTTCCTTGAGTTTCCATAGGGTTTATCTCCCACCCTCTGGAGCACAAAACCTCCAGAGGGCTGGCCACCTCTTGCTCATCCTGTCCATTGAGCATGAAGTTGTAAATGTAACATGTGAGTGTGATGTTCTTGGGACATCCAGGCAGTGTAGATGTCTTTGGACTTTATTGTAACAGGCAGCTATCCCCGTAACTGAATATTTTTCATCCCATGTAGATGCAAATTGTTCTAGTTTAATGGAAAAGATGGAATTCACCAAATCTATAGCTGCAGCATATGTTATAGCAGAAGCCTATTCACCTGCTCAAGCAGGGATGCCACACCTAGCCCAGCAGTTATGATCAGAGTGACTGCTTGGTTGAATGTATGGTAGTCTACAGGCATTCTCCAGCAGCCATTCAACTTCTGCAGCAGCCAGACTGATGAATTGAATAGAGTTGTGGGAGGGACCATGACTGTTAAATCTGTAAGGTCCTTAACAGTGGTGCTAATTTCTGCTATACCCCTCCCTGAGGATACAATATTGTTTTTTCTTTACTACCTTGGCCATGAAGTGGGAGCCTATTGGCTTCTGGTAGTTTCAGAGGTTTCCATTTGGGCTTCCACACTGTGATAGCTCTCACCTCATAGACCATGGAGTCCTTATGGGGGATTACTCCAAGTATATCACTCCTGGGCATTGGAGAAATGACCACTAGGTGGGGTCTGTTGACACCCTGAGGTCTCTGTGAGCCAGTCTTTAGCTAACGCTCCATTCACTACCTGGCTCTTGTAAGTCCCCACTCTAACAGAGGGGTCGAGGTGACGCTTTAGGTCTCTACATAGCAATGTCACTTCAGACACTGTGTCCATTAGTCCTGGAAATATTTGCTCAGTACACAGTCACCCAAATAAACAACCCTAAGTCCCTTCGGAAAAGAACTAGGAAAATTATCATGGTATATGCTTGCTGCAATTTTAGAGAGTCCTTCCTTCTAAGGACCTGGCCACCTTTTCATTCAGTGGTTTCCAGGTCTGACAATCGGCTCAGATCTAGGAACAGAGCAAAGATTTGTGGTGTTTTACTGGGGCAGCCCCGCTTAGCCTGGTGCTGCTCCTCCGTTCTTGCTTCTTCCTTTATCATGGATGTGAAGCAGCACCTCTGTTGATGGTCTGTGTTCCCCTATAGACACCATGCTCCTTTAACCATCTCTGCCACTCCCTACAGGTCAAGCCCCCTCATCTGATCCCCGCGCCTTGGTGACCATTAGAGCAGTTGCAGCCTCCTGCCTTCTGGCAGTTAAGTGCCACTCCCCAGCCTCAGCATGAGTGACTTTGAGACTCCATCTTCCAGGTCAATGTTAATGAACCCAGCTCTATGGCCACCTCTCCTGCCATGCCCCCTGGCTTACAGAGGAGGGCCACCCCACTGCCACCACTAAGCTTCCTTTTATTTATTTTTTTTTAATGTTCTTTAGTTTTTTGAGACAGGGTCTTGCTCTGTTGCCCAGACTGGAGTGCAGTAGCACGGTCACAGTTCACTGCAGCCTCAATCTCCTCTGCTCCAGTGATTCTCCTGCCTCAGCCTCCCCAAGTAGCTTTGACTACAGGAATGTGCCACCATGCCTGGCTAATTTTTTAATTTTTTTGTAGAGACGGGGCCTCCTTATATAGCCCAGGTTGGTCTTGAACTCCTCAGCTTAAGTGATCCACCCACCTAGGCCTTCAAAAGTGCTGGGATGACAGGCAGGAGCCACTGTGCCCAGTCTTACCACTAAACTTCTTAGTGATACTGGTGCTCCTTTTACCAGCACATCTGTGGTGAAGTCTTCAGCCTGTAGTCCAACTGTGTCTGCCCTCCCTTCCACTACTGCTGATAAGAGCCTTAGAGGCTTTTTTTTTCTTTTCTTTCTTTCTTTTTTTTTTTTGAGACAGAGTCTCGCTCTGTCACCAGGCTGGAGTGCAGTGACAGAATCTCGACTCATTGCAACCTCTGCCTCCAGGGATTCGAGCAATCCTTCTGCCTCAGCCTCCCAAGTAGCTGGGATTACAGGCACGCACCACCACACCCAGCTAATTTTTGTATTTTTAGCAGAGACAGGGTTTCACTTTGTTGGCCAGGCTGGTCTGGATCTCTTAACCTCGAGATTCGCCCACCTCAGCCTCCCAAAGTGCTGGAATTACAGGTGTGAGCCTTTTCTTAAGCTCTCCCCAGGGCTGCCTTGATCTCACATTTAGCCGTTATCTGCTCGTTAACAGCTCTCTGTCTCTCATTGTCCTTCAGCAGTGTGCAGCTTAGCCATACCTGACCTACTCTACTGCCTTTGTAGGCTTTGTTTTCGGTGTATTTTTCAAATACTTACATCATTGCCCCTCCGACAGCATTCTCCCCAATGTGGGACATTTTTCCAGATCACCACCAGCAGAATCTAGCAATTGAGCCACCACCTTGTGCCTCATCAAGCACCCAAGATGATATCCTCAACTCCTGCTAGGTGATCCAGGCCCAGATCCCCATCTTACCACTTGTCTTCTGAGACCACTTTCATTGGTCTGAGAAGGATTAAACATGCAAAGGAGCAAACACCAAGAGAGGGTTAAACACGCAAAAGATTTATTAGGGGAGATGCCTATGGATGGGAAGTGGGGAGGGAGCCAGGGAAGTCCAGGAGAGTTTCTAGGCTGTGACAGAATCTGCAAAGGAGAGATAACAAGAAGGTTGGGTAAAAGCATCCTAGGCTGCCATGAAGACTAAAGAAAGTCCAGCAAGTGTGTCAGGAAGTCTGTGAGCCTACGTCAATCACCAGAGGAGTCTTGAGTCTCCCAGAAATGGGTCTGCCTCTGTATCCCTGCTACATTCAGTCATTAGCTGGAAGCAGGCTGTGGGAAGCATGGCCTTGCTGTAAATGTTGTGACAGATTTCAGCAGCAAGTAGCTGGTGCCCTGGTTCAATGATTGGAAGCCATATTTGGAAGCCTGCAAGGTTCATTCTCATGACCACTACCTACTATGGGATATCAAGTGAGGAGTAGGCAACCAGAGCTGCCCATTATGAGATGAATATTTTCAGATCCAGCAACAAGATGAGGCAAGCACATTTGGTACATTAGAAATTGTGACTGAGCAAGTCTGGCTAGCACAAGAAAGTTACATACACATGGCTGACCCCACGTCATCTCCCTCTACTGCACCAATGCTTCCCCTCAATCACATCCATCCACTGCCTCATGGCGGGTTTCCTACAGCTAGCTGGTGGAAGAGGCAAACAGGCCTGGTTTACATATGGGCTGCTCTAAGTAAATGGGCTAAAACTCAACTGTTACAGAACAGCCACTCTGAGGCATGACCTCGAAAGACAGTGGTGAGGAAAAAAATCCCCCTGGTGTCCAGTTTTAAGCAATATACTTGGTTACTACTTTAAATATTCACAAAAGTGAGCTGAGGGAAAGACATCATGACTTCTGAACAGTGGTGAATGGCTTGGCCAGTTGCCCATGGGCCTGGGAAGTGACAGATGGGATCCTAAATTAGTGACAAAGAGGTGTGAGAAAGAATCATGAGGATTCATTCATATATGGGAGTGGGACAGTGTGTAGATCTTCGTGTTTCATGTTAATGCCCAACGAGGAACTCTGCAAACAGAGGGACAAAACTCATCCAAGGTGTGCCAACCAGCCTCCCTCCTCAGCCATGCAGTGCTTGCACAAAAGAAACAGTGAACAGAATAGCTATGGTGGCTATGCATGGGCTCTGATTCACCAAGGCTCATCTCAGCAATACTGCTGCTAAATGCCCACTGGCCAGCAGCAGAAACTAATATGAGCCCTCAATATAGCACTATCATAAGTGGGAGTCAAACTCTCTTTGGTAACATGTTAGTTACGTCAGACTCCTAACTCTGGGACATGGGGAGACATGATGACTCATCCTTACCAGAACTGACACCTACTTAGGGTATGGATTTATGGGTTTGCCTTCCCTGCCCACAGTACCTTTGTCAACACCACTATCTGAGGGCTCTTACCTAATCTGTGTCATGGGATCCCATGTAACATTACATCAACAGGAGGGACCTATTTTGTGGTTAAGGATGGGACTGTAAACAAATGGCCACAGGACCCACTGATCCTATTGAGGGACTGTGTTAACTTCCCTTCCTGGGTCCACAGAGGCGTGGTTTTAAAGGCAAGAACTTCCCAGTGACATGCCCACCCTGCCTTCATTCACATCCCCATCTGAGGACTAGAGTTCCTTGTCTAACTTTCTCATGTGCAGGATAGGTAGACTGCCCAGGTGAGCTTCCTTTGTTTAGAAAGCCTACCAAAAGCCTTGGAAGGAGGGGCTCTTTGTGAGCCAAGCAGCCAATCCAGCATCAGAGTCAAAGACGAGTCACTCCAGGGAAAGTCTGGAAAAGCCCCTCTCACTGGACAAGAACTTAAATGTGGCAGGAGTAACTCTAGGGTTAAAAATCCTCCCTACTCCCTTACCTATACGGACTCCATCTCTGGATCCCCCCCCACAACAGCGTGAGGAGCACGCTCTCTCTCTCTCTCTCTCTCTCTCTCTCTCTGCCTAATAAATTGCTTTTCTGCAAAGCTCTTTGGGTCCAATATTTACTTGAACAATATCACCACGCTGCCTGGGTCTCCTCCCCATTCTTGGGTGAGTGAGATCCCAAGGACCTGGAAAAAACACATCTGATAGGGGAACAGTAAGCACCATTGGAATGCCCCCACAGCCCTGCTCCTGTCCCCTGGTTACACTACCATATGCTGCATCCACTGGAAACAGCATACTAGAACAATGGAAGGTCTATTAGGAGATCTGCTAAGGAATCAACTTGGTATCAACACACTGCAGAGTTGGAATGTTGTACTTCAGGACGCATTATAAGCTCTACAATACTTGGAATGTGCTGCTGTGCCTCAAAGGCTAGACTGACCAGTCTGAGAACCAAGAGGTGAAAGAAATACTGACCCCTGTCACCATCACTCCCAGTGACTCACTTGCAGAATTTGTGCTTCATGTTACCCAGAGCCTAGGCTTTGTGAAATATCAGGTCCTGTTTTCTGGGGGTGGAGGGATGCTTCCACTGGTCAACAGTTGATTGGTTGACCCAGCAAAGAGTCTGCTGAACTTGAAACTAGAGCTGCTGCCTGATTACTTCAGACTCTTGTTACCAGTGGATCAGAGGAAAAAAAAAAAAAAAAAAAGGTCTGGCACGGTGGCTCATGCCTGTAAACCCAGCCCTTTGGAAGGCCGAGGCAGGCAGATTATGAGGTCAAAAGATCAAGACCATCCTGGCCAACATGGTGAAAGCCCATCCCACTAAAAATATACAAATTAGCTAGGCGTGCTGGTGCATGCCTGTAGTCTCAGCTACTCACAAAACTGAGGCGGGAGAATCGCTTGAATGCAGGAGACAGAGGTTGCAGTGAGCTGAGATTGCACCACTGCACTCCAGCCTGGCAACAGATTGAGACTCCATCTCAAAAAAAGAAAAGTTAGCAAGTTACTACACTGATTATCATTAAAAACTAGGGCTGCTGCTATATATAAGGGTGCTTCTATGTTCAGCTACAGAAAATTCAATGTGGCATGCTAGGTCAACCAAGGTCTTAGATCTGTCAGGGGTAACGGTCTAGAGCAGTTCACCAGGTAGACTTGGACTCAGGCTCTGTTGCAGCAATGGATACCGAACTTGTTCCTCTAACTCTATTGCCTTAGGTTTTTTTATGGAGATTGAAGCTGGCACCACCATGAAGACTGTGTGACAGTGTAAACTTAATGTAGAGTATGAGCAGATAGAAGTGGAGCAAGGAGTGGACTGTAGAAGATATTATCACGGGTGAATGGTGACTATCTGGGGCAGTGACTATCCGCGGCCAGTGGCATGGGAGTAAGAAGAATTTACCTGTTGTGGGTTAAAAAGGGCAGATTTATTAGAGAAAGTATGAAAATATGTTG
The DNA here is from genome assembly GCA_963573385.1 of Cacajao melanocephalus. Classification (NCBI taxonomy): domain Eukaryota; kingdom Metazoa; phylum Chordata; class Mammalia; order Primates; family Pitheciidae; genus Cacajao; species Cacajao melanocephalus. The sequence continues at coordinate 58,721 of CAUYLG010018741.1, forward strand.
CAAGGGAGCAATGGGCAGAATCGGCAAGAAAGGAGCTGACTGCAAGGAAACAAAGGCTCTCTGGAAATTTTATAGGATGGTTCTTGAGCTGCAGAGTGCTGCATGCAGTACTGATAGTGGCAAGGTTACAGGGAGCTAACCTTCCATTTTTCTATCAGCCAAGGGTCTGATGATAGCTAGGCACAGGAAGATTGTGAGTTATTTCCACAGAAGGGCTGTTTCCTGGACCATGAAGACAGACACACTTGTAGCTTATCTGCTTTCTTTTAGTCCGCCAGCCGACTCCTTTTTTCTAGTTAGGACTCCACAGATATCTCTGGTGTTCCACATCTCATCCTCTCCGCCCACCTCTGATTTCATCTGCAGTTGTTGTAGACTGTCCCATGGGAGTACAGACTCACTTCACATTGACAAGTTCCACCTCAATCACGGGCCATGCAGCTTTCCACTTACTGTCCCCAGGCTCTTTCTGATGTTGGAAATTCTACCTGGCTCATGCACAAGTTAGCACAGAAAGAGCAATCTTTAACCAATGAGGCGAGAGCCAGTGGAGAAAGGCTCCAGCTTCCTGTTATTCAAGTGAACAATTTAGCAGATATTCTATTAATTGTCCAGTAGGTCTCTGGAATCAAGACCCAAGTTGTCAACAGCAAAAATCTCAACAAAAGACCCTTACGTTCACTTTTCCTCCACTACCCTATCTCATGCTCTCTTATTCCCTTATTCCCAGGATTGCCTGCTAAATAAATTACCTGAACCTTAGTCTTTTGTCTCAGGCTCTGCTTTTAGGGGAACCCAGACTAAAATTTCCATTTTCATTTATTGGTTGTGTCAATCACTGTGCTAAGCATTTTGCAAGCATGTCACATTGAATCTTCGCAAAATGCTATGGAGTTGATTCTATTGTTATTCTAATTATAGATGAGGAGACTAAGACACAGTAAGGTTAAGTGAAGGTCACAGAGCTGGTCTGTAAATCTAGATCTCTGTCTGACTCTAGCTTTAACCATCATGCTATTCAGCCTCTCCCACCAAGGTGTGAACTGCATGAGGACAGGGACATTTTGGATTCAGTTTGCACCCTCAGTGACCAGCTCAGAACCTGAGAGCAGCACTTTAATAAATGTTACATTTAAAATTATGAATGTGCTTCTCTCTCTAATTTTATAGTTACAGGGGAGCTTTGCTCAAAAGTAGCCTAGAGTGACCTAAACTCAGGAAAATATTCAACCTTGAAACCTGCTAGGACTCTAAAAAGGCCAAACTGGATGTGGCCCTGAGAGACAGGAAAAAAAAAGGTCTTTTTTCCTCTCTATTCTCATACACCACTCAACACAACGCTTCTGACACCAAATGGGTGTATTTCCCCATACATTCCCCAAGAAATGCCAGCTAGGTATCTTCTAATGCAATTCAATTCTGACACTATCTACCTGGAGACAGCATCAAATCCCACAGGTTGGGGGGTCAGTCCCATAAGCCTTCTCCCCACTTCAGATGCCAGTTGCAAGTAGTAGGTTGTGACTCTTACCGGCTATAAACTGGGGTTCTCATGACCCCTCCTTAGATTCAATTACTTTGCTAGAATGGCTCACAGAACTCAAGGAAACACTTCACTTTGTAAGGTTATTGCCGAGTTTAAAATGAGGAAACTGAGGCCAGTACAAGAAAAATTAAATTCCAGTTTATTCAGCTCCCAGGTGAGGTTCTGTGGTTCCCGGGGGAGAGAGGGGCCAGAGAAGTCATGCCTGACTTCCTGAGGCGCGGGTTTATACAAGTTGGGAGAGCAAGGAATGAGAATGGGGCAGTTCATAACTGGCGGGCAGGCGGTTGGGCGGGTTTGCAGGGACACAGGATGGAGACGGGGCGGGCTGTAATTGGCGGGTAGGTGGTCGGGCGGGCTTTTCAGTGCAGGCTAGGGTCACATCCACCGGATTCCTCCAGGGGAACATGTGCTCGGGGACATATGCCGTACGCAGAGCCAGGGGTTGAGTGCAGAGGTGGGTGTGGAGTGCAGGATGGGGAGGGGTGGGCGTGCCTGGCTCCCTGGTGAGGCAACCGGCCTTACACACTTATGTTTACTTATTTACTGGAAAGAATATTACAAAGGATGTGAGTGAACAGCCAGATGGAAGAGATGCAGAGAGCAAGGTATGTGGGAAGGGGCTGGGAGTGCATATGCCCTCTCTGGTATGCCACCTGCCCCACCCCTGACCCCAAACCTCTACATGTTCAGTTATCCAGAGCTCTCCCAACCCAGTCCTTTTGTTTTTTTATGGAGGCTTTGTTATGTAGGCATGATTGACTATATCATTGGCCATTGATAATTAACCCAACTTTCAATCTCTCTCTCCTACCCTCTAAACACATGATTGGTTCCCTTGGCAACCAGCTCCCATCCTGGGACTACCTAGGAGCCCCCAGCCATCAGTCATCTCACCAGAATACAAAAGACACTCTTATTGCTCTAGGAATTTAAGAGGTTTTAGAAGCTTTATGTGAGGAAATGAACAGTGAAACCACAAATGTATTTCACAATATCACAGTGGGCTAGTCTTAAAATAGAAGCTTCTTAGAGACTCTCACTCAATTGGATTTCAGAACCAAGTCATAGTGACCTTCCAGCCAGGAAAGGATCAGAGTCACACTCACTAAAAGAAATTTTTGAGTGCCCTTGATAGCATAAACTGAGAATGTAAAGGTCTTGCAAGCATCCAAGAAGAATGGACCCCATGTTTTCCATCAGACTGAGATGAAAGAAAAGGTATGAGAAGGTAGAGAAAGGCAAAAGAAAAGCAGAAAGCTTAAGAAATATTCCAAGACAACCTGAAAAAAATGAAAGAACCTGAAATTTTTGATTGTAAGATATGCCCAGTTTAGAAAAAAAAATCAGGTTACTTAATCTCAAATTTCAATGAACATTCAGACACAATTGAGGCAGCTTAATGTTACAGATGGGAGCTTGAATTAACTTTTTTTTAAATTTTACTGTTTGTGGATTTTTGGAAATAAATATAGAAAAGAATTCTGGGCAAGCATTTTAGGATCAATCAATGACAATCTTGCAGGAACTCTTTCAGAGAATAAAAAAGTAGGGAATACCTCCAAACTACTTTAATGAGACTTGCATAACCTTGATTCCAAAACCCACAAAGAACCTTATGAAAAAATAAAAATTAAATATTGATATATCTTATAAACTTGTTAGATATCGTGCACTCCAAGTTTATCTTCAAAGAATCAGGATGTCAGTATGTTCAGCTCTCTCATTCTTTAATTTTCCATTTTAAAGTTTAACTTCCTTGTAGTTTCAGTAAACAACATTTTCCACCAGTTCTAATCAGTAGTTCACATCTGTTCCCCCAGTCCCCTGCTCCATCCTGACTCATCCCAGTCACATGCTGTGGTCACCCACTCCATCACATGCTTTGACCCCTGGTTACCTGCTCTGACCTGCTCATAACTGTCCTTCCCACCAAACTACCCACTCCACCACTCCAGCTTGTACCCCTGCTCTCTTTAAAATAGCCTATCAGAATTAGCTTAGACTGTGCAGTCTAACCTTAGCCAATAGGGGAATGACACAGCAGTAGGGGCCACCACTGTCAGGAATAAGTACCCCTTCCCCTCCCTTGTCCAGGTGTGTGCTCACCATTGTTCCATCTGGGAGCCACACCCTTCTATAGAAGTAAATTGCCTTGCTGAGAAAATTTACATTCAAGTGCTACTTCTTTTACGGCACCAAAAATTTACATATAACAAACTTATGTGAAAGAATCTAGTGATATATAAAAACATGTATCACAACAAACTGAGGCTTATTCTTGGTGAGGACTAAGCTCTGATTTTTTTCTCATCTTGCCCAAATATCCAAGAAGTCTGGGGAGTCATGTCCTTGTGAACTCTGAAAATCTGAGACAGGTCTCCGTTAATTTAGAGAGTTTATTTTGCCAAGGTTGAGGATGCACACCTGCGACACAGGCTCAGGAGGTCCTGATAACATGTGCCCGAGGTGGTTAGAACACAGCTTGGTTTTATACATTTTAGGGAGACATGAATGTTGGTTCCATCCAGAAAGGCAAGACAACTCGAAGCAAAAGCGGAACAACTCGAAGCAAAAGCGGAACAACTCAAAGCAAAAGCAGGAAAACTCAAAGTGGGGAGGGGGCTTTGAGGTCACAGGTAGGTGACAGACAAACAGTTGCCTTCTCTTGAGTTTCTGATTAGCCTTTCCAAAGGAGACAATCAGATATACATGTGTCTCAGTGAGCAGAGGAATGACTTCGAATAGAATGGGAGTCAGGTTTGCCCTAAGCAGTTCCCAGCTTGAATTTCCCTTTAGCTTAGTGATTTTGAGGGCTCATGATATTACCCTTTCACACCCTACAAACCATAAATTCTCATCAGATGGGTTTTATTTAACCCTCTATATCATGATTTCCTTTCTAATCTGACTCTAGCATAATATAATGTGACAAAGAAGAAATGGCCCTGCAAAGCCATCCTTTGTGGGGGGAAATTTGCATCTGTAAAGAACCTCTATTAACATCGCTAGATCTTTTTCTTCCCGGTGCTCCCAATCCTGATGAGATTAACTGAGAGTCTAGCATATTTTAAAGGTCTGAACAGAAAATGTTTGCCATCTACTGGCTCTAAGGGCAGCCACTATGAGACTTCAAAAGAAACTTGGTCTCCACAGTCTTTTATCTCAACGTGAACATGTCCTTTCTATTGATGCCAGGTCTTTAGACAACCTCAGTCAATTGTCAATCAGAGAATGTTTAAATTTACCTATAGCCTGGAAGCTGCCCAACACCTCCCACACTGCCATCCCTGCTTTAAATTGTCCCACCTTTCTGGACCAAACCAATCTATTTCTCAAATGTATTTGATTGATGACTCATGCCTCCCTAAAATGTGTAAAACCAAGCTGCATTCCAACCACCTTGGGCACATGTTCTCTGGATCTCTTGAGGGCTGTGTCATAGGCAATGGCCACTCATATTTGGCTCAGAATAAACCTCTTCAAATATTTTAAAGAGTTTGACTCTTTTTGTCAACACTGGTATGCAAGGTTTGTTTAATATTTGAAAATCAATGAGTGTAGTTTACTGCATAAAAAATGCCTAGCTTAATACCAAAAACTTAAGCAATCATAATTTTTTTTTCAAAATGTAAGTCTGCTTACAAGAGCACTAATGGAATTTTGCTTCCAGTTAGGACTTAAAAGCTTTTTACAACTCCCACTGTAACGAAAAGAAAATAGTGGATAGACTTTTAAAAATTACGTATATAACACTATCAAAGAATTATGGACACAGAGAAACCTAATTGAGCTAAATTCCACAGAGGGAACAAGTTGTTCCTAAATGAGTACAGATGAATATAGATGAGTACAGTTATATATTTGGAAGAAGTTGCTGAGTTAGGGTCAAAAACAGGTAAAAGAATTAGCCAATCAGAGGCAGGGAAGTTGTTCAGGGACAAGGAAAAACCACCTAAGCTTCTAAAGTCAAATGTGGTTTAGCCTGGCAGGTTGAAATTTGGAAAAATGCCAAACACAGCCTTCTGGTCCCTGCCTGCCAATTCTCTTCCACTGGAGTTTTTCTGAGTAAGCAGTGGCCCTGAGAAGCTGAGGGAAGTGCTGAAAACAGAAAAAACTTTGTATATTCACAGTGCTCACCTTTCAAAGCCCCAGAGAAGTGAGGGACTTGTTTTTACATCTTTAACACATTTGAAACCAGAGGTCAATCACAACTAACCAAAAGCTCAACCCTCGTTCAGCTTAATTTCTGATTAAATCGATCAGATAACCCCTGTTTTCAATATTGACATAAAATAGAAAAAAAAATAGAATTATAAAGGAACAAGAAAATGGGACCTATAATCAAAAGACAAGTAAGATCAATAGAATCACTTCCCATAAATGACAAAAACACTGCTATAACAGACAAGAACATTAAGATAATTACTATGAGTACATTTAAACATTTAGAGAAAAAGACCTGGCATGGTGGCTCAGGCCTGCAATACCAGCACTTTGGAAGGCTGAGGAGGGTGGATCACAAGGTCAGGAGACTAGTCTGGCCAACATAGTGAAAGCCCGTCTCTACTAAAAATACAAAAAATTAGCCGGGTGTTGTGATGTGCACCTGCAGTCCCAGCTACTCAGGAGGCTGAGGTCAGAGAATTGCATGAACCCAGAGGCAGAGGTTGCAGTGAGCCAAGACTGTGCCATTGTACTCCAGTCTGGCCAACAGTGCAAGACTCCGTCTCAAAAAAAAAACTAGATAGGAAATTGGCAAAATAAATGGAAATATGAAAATTTTCATAGAGAAATGAAAACTCTACAAGAAACCAAATGAAAATTCTAAAACTAAAAAATACAATACATGAAATAAAAAATTATTTAAGTGTGCTTAACGGCAAACTACACAAAGCTGAAAAAAAAATTATTGGTGAAATTGAAAACAGAGTAATATAAAATAGTCAGAAGCACAAAGTGAAAAAAAGAAAGGAAGAAAAATGAAAGCATTAATAACCTAAAGTATAATATAAAATGATCTAACATATGTATAATTGGAATCCAGAAAGGTAGAGAAAGAATAAAGTTGTACAATTATTTGATGAGGTATTGGCTGAAAAACTGATAAAAGACATCAACTTGCATATCTGAGAATCTCAACATATCTCAAGCAAGATAAATATAAATGTAAATGCAAATTTAAAAATCACTCCTTAGCATATTATAACCAAATGCTAAAACTAAAGCTTAAGAAAGTTTTGCCAAAAACCAAAGAATGAAAGACACACTGGATTGTAGAAAAAAGCAATAGGAATGATGGCTATTTTTGTTAGAAATAATAGAAACCAAAAGATAAAAAATGATGAATGAAAAATAAAGAATGAAAAATAAATGTTTATATGAAACTTTAGAGAAAGACTATTTTTAGAAAATATTCTTCAAAAATGAAGACAAAAATAAGAAAATATGAGGAGAAAAAAAAGCTGAGAGAATGTGTTACCAGCAGATCCACACTGTAAGAAATAATAAATGATGTTTTTGGGAGATGTAGGGTGACATCAAAGAAAATTGTGGAGTAGGGAGCTCCAAGGCCCCATTTTTTCATGAAAAGCAGAAAATATACTTGCAAAAGTGTCAGAATAAACTTTATCTGAACACTGGAAACTAATGAAAGCTTTACAATAATCAAACAAACATTTACTCCAGAAAAAGGTTGCTGAATCTCAACAGAAGAGCTTTGTGGCATTATTGGCACCCTCTTCCACTCTTTAGTTCCATGAAACTTTTGAAGTTGGTAGCCTACAATGCAAGACAAATGCATTAGCTACTCCCACCTGGGACAAAGTAGAGATCCCAATGGAAAACAAGCATCCCTTGTTGTGGATCCTTTTGGGAAACAATAAACATACCATAAAGCTTGGGAGGAAAGATGAGAAGTGATATACTTTACGAGATAAGGGCTTTGAAAGCTCTCACATATTCCTGGGAATCCAGAAGATCATGTGCTTGCCAAAAGTAGGGAGCACACTCAGAAAAGACCTGTAAGGGCCCTAAGCTCTCACATTTGGCTGACCTTCAGGCTCTGTCCAAGCAGAAAGTTAAGGCTAAGGCAGAGTTGTAAATTTTACAGCTCAGTGTCGAAGGCTTGCCTTACTTAAGACACACAGAGTACATTTGCAAACACTGGAATAATTTGGTTGTTTTTATTTTTTCCAGGAATTCAAAGAAATCTCTGTCAAATTGTTACCTGATTATTAAACTAACCAATGACTTAACTGTCCACAATAACAAATAACAAACTTTCCAAAAATGCATTTATAAAAGTCAACAAACAAAAAAACCAACCATAAGCAGCAACAACAAACCCTAAGGAGGGGATGACTGTGATTTCCAGAGCTACCACATTATTCAAAATCTCCAATTAACAAAAAAAGAGATGAGGCATACAAAGAAATAAGAAAGTGTATTCTATAAATGGGTGATGAAGGGGGAGAAATTCATAGAAATTCTCACTGAGAAAGTCCAGATGTCGCATTTACTAGACAAAGACTCTAACTATTTTAAATATGCCTCAAGAACTAAAAGAAATTAAGTACAAAAAAACTAAAGGAAATCTTAAGAATGATATCTCACCAAATATAGAATATCAATGAAAATATCAAAAATTTTAAAAGGAATCCAGTAGATTTTAGTAGAAGAATACATGAACTAGAATATATATCACTTGAGATTACCCAATCTGAGGAGCAGAAAGAAAAGAAGGAAGAAAAAAGAACAAAGTCTAAAACTTGTGAGACACCATCAACCATCCCAAATATAAACAATAAAAGCCTGGAAGTAAAGGAAAGAGAGAAAGCTACATATAGAAGAGTGGAAGAAATAATATCTGAAAACTTCCCAAAGTTGATAAAAGGTATGAATCTACACATCCAAGACACTCAACAAATTCCAGGAAACATAAATTCAAAAACATTCACATTGAGACATATTATAATCAAATTGTTGAAAGACGAGGGAATCCTAAAAACAACCAGAGAGAAATGATTTGTCACATGCAAGATATCCTCAATAAGCTTAATAGCTGATTTCTCATTAGAAACCATGGTGCTAAGAAGGCAGAGTGGGATGACATATTTCAAATGATGAATGAAAAAATGTTCGACTAATAATTTTATATATAGCAAAACTGTGCTTCAAAAATGAGTGAGAAATCAAGACATTCCTGCATAAACAAAAAGTAAGACAATTTGTCACTAGTAGACCAGTCCTATAAGAAATAATAAAGGGAGTCCTTCAGGCTTAAATAAAAGACACTAGACAGTTACTCAAAACTGTATGAAGAAATAAAAAACACCTACAAAGTTAAGTTAAAAATCAGTATTCATGCATTTTTAATTAATTCCCCCTTTTCTATGTGATCTGAAAGACAGCTACATAAAAGAATAATTATAATTAATGTTGATAGGCATACAATGTATAAAAACGTAATTTGTGACAGTAACAACATACATAAAGGGAAATAAAGCAATATAGAAGGAAAGGCTTAGTATATGTCTGCAACTAAGAATCTAAATTAGATTGTTATAAATTAAGATATTAAATGTAATCCCAGAGGAAGGACCAAAAAAAATGGAAAAATATATAAAGAAATGAGAAGGAACAAAATGGTTGCCAAAAAAAATATCTAACACCAAAGAAGTCAGTAATGGAGGAACTGAGGAATGAAAATCTATAAGACATATGGAAAACAAATAGTAAACTGGCAGAAGTAAATCCTTACTTAGCAGTTAATACATTAAATATAAAAGGATTAAACTGTCCAATTAAAAGTCAGAGATTGGCAAAATGGATAAAAATACATGATCCAAGTGCATGCTATCTATAAAGACTCACTTTATAACCAAACACACAAAAAAAAATTAAAAGTGAAAGAATGAAAAAAGATATTTCATGCAAACAGTAACAAAAGGAAAGCTAAAGTGGTTATACCAATGTCAAACAAAGTAGATTTTAAGAAAAAAAATTGTTTTAAGAGACAGAGGATATATAAAAATAAAATTGATAAGTAATCCATCAAGAAGATATAACAATTATATACATGTATGTATCTAACAACGGAGTCCCAAAATATATGAAGCAGCAATTCTCAAGATTAAAGGAAGAAATAGACAGTTCTACAATAATAACTAGATACTTCAATATCCCACTTTCAGTAGTGAATAGAACATCTAGACAGAAATTTGGCAATGAAATGAAAGACTTAAAAAATAGTAAAAACCAACTATATCTTACAGGCATGTATAGCACACTCTGCCAAACAACAGCAGAATCCACATACTTCTCAAGTGAACATGGAACATTCTTCATGCTAAACTACATGTTAGGCCACAAAAATGTCTCAATAAGTTTTAAAAAATTTGAAATCATACAAAGTATCTTCTCCCACCACACGAAATGAAACTAGAAGCTAACAACAAAAGGTCACAAGTTTGTGAAATATAATCAAAACACTCTTATACAACCAATAAGTCAAAAAAGAAATCACAGGGAATTAGAAAATACTTCGAAATGAATGAAAACAAAAACACAACATACCACAACTTATGAAGTGCAATGAAAGCAGTGGTCAAATAGAAATTTATAGCTGTAAATGCCTACATTAAATAAGATGTCAAATCAATAACCTAATCTTCTACCTTAAGGAATTAGAAAAAGAAAAGCAAACTAAATCCAAAGCAAGTAAAAGAAAGAAAATAACAAATAACAGCTTGGAGAAAAAATAGAAAAACAATAAATAGAATTAAAGAAGAAACTGATCTTTGAAAAGATCAAGAAAATTGATTAATCTTTCCTTTGAAAGTCACTATCTGACCAAGACAAAAAAAGAGAAAAGGCTCAAATTACTGAAAACAGGAATGAAAGTGGGAATATTACTACCAACCTAGATGTTCTTAAGTGAAAAAAAAAAGTCAAATCAAATGTAATGCAAATGGGTCACAAGGCTCTAACAGAATTTCTTTCTTTTTTTAAGCTTCTTATATTATATAGCTAAAATAACCAATATAGTAGACCAAAAAAAAAGCAATGAAAAAAAATCACAGAAAATAACTTTAAAGAAAGCAAGAAAGAAGGCACAATAACAAAAAAAAATCAGAAAAATTACAAAAACAATAACAAAATAGTAAACTTAACCCTACCCAAATTAGTAACACTTTTAATGAAAATAGACTAAGTACTATAATTTAAAGTAAAGATTTTCAACCCATTGAGTAAAGTAGATTTTAAAACAAAAAAATATTCTTGGAAATTAAAAGGGTACTTTTTAGTGATGAAAAGAAAATAAAATGATCAGAAAGCTATGTAACAATCCTAATAGTACATGAACCTAATAAGATATTCTCAAGATACACGAAGCAAAAATCAAACTAAAAAGAGAAACAGAAAACATTATAAAGTTTCAACACAATTCTCTCTATACAATTAATAGAATAAGCAATAGAAAATTAGTAAAGATACAGATTTGTTTTTGTTTTTGCTTTTTTGAGGCAGAGTCTCGCTCTGTCGCCTAGGCTGGAGTGCAGTGGCATGATCTCGGCTCACTGCAACCTCCATCTCCTGGGTTCAAGCAATTCTGCCTCAGCCTCCCAAGTAGCTGAGATTACAGGCACCCACCACCATGCCCGGCTAATTTTTGTATTTTTAGTAGAGATGGGGTTTTACTATGATGTCCAGGCTGGTCTCCAATGTCTGACCTCAGGTGATCCACCCACCTCAGCCTCCCAAAATGCTGAAATTACAGGCGTGAGCCACTGTGCCTGGCCAAGGTACAGTTTTGAACAACATTAATCAATTTGATCTAATTAACATATATAGAACACTACATTAACAACTGCAGATTATATATTTTTTTCAAGTGCACATGGAAAATTTACCAGCATAGCCATGTGCGGGGCCCTAAAACAAGTTTTAATAAATTACAAAAGTATTAACATTATGTAGATTATAGTCTCTGACCACAATGTGGAAATCACTAACATAAAGATAATTTAGCATTTTTTTAAACTCTCAAAAGTTAAGCAACATACTTCTAAATTGCCCATGTGCCAACAACAACAAGAAAAAAAAGTCACAAGGGAAATTAGGTAATGGAGTTCGGGCATTGGTGGATTTCTAGATAACATAAGTGGGTTGACATCATCTATAGAAGCATATTTACTTAAGAGAGAATGTTGTTGATTAGTTGACACTCACAATGTGTTTATTGGAGTGAGTTTGTCCCTGATTGGCTGATTTTCAGAAGCAAGAGGTAACAATGAATTGCTGATTTGCAAAATTATGTTCACTGAAGCAAGTTGCCGTTGATTAATTGAACAAGTTTAACAACCAGTTCTGGATGCTACTTTTTACCATGGCTACAAAACAATCAGTCTGTTATTAAGTTTATGAGAGTATGTTTATTTTCAATATAAAAATCAATGTTCTTTTTTCTATTAGCAAAAACATCAGAAAATACCTTTTTAAAATGCCAAGCATAATAATGTTGAAAACATCAAGTACTCAAGAATATATTTAAAGATTTGAAAGATTTCTGACTTCAAACTATAAAACACTGCTAAGATAAATTAAAGAAGACCTAAGTAAATAAAGAGAATAGCCACCTTCATGTATTTGAGGACTCATTATTAGAATGTGAATTCTCTCAAATTGATCTACAGAGTAAATTCAATCCAAATAAACTCTAGCAAGGTTTTGTGTTTTTTTTTGTTTTTTTTTGGTGAACATTGAAAAGCTAATTCTAGAAATTATATGAAAAGCCAAAGGACCCTAAAAAATGTTGAAGAACTTATACTATAAGATATCAATTTTACTATAACCATACCTTGACCCCTATCTCATCACAAGCAAAAATTAATTTAAGATGCATTATATACCTAAGTGTGAAAAACTAAACTATAAAGCTTCTAGAAGAAAACACAGGGGAATATTTTCATGATACTAGAATCAGCAAAGGTTTCTGAAAGATGATACAGAAGGTAAGGTACTAATCAGAAAAAAATTGATAAATTTTACTTCATCAAAATTAAAAGCTTCTGCTCACCAAGAGACCCTGTTAAGACAGTGAAAGAAGCTGGGTTTGGTGGCTCGTGCCTGTAATCCCAGTGACTCATGATGCTGAAATGAGAGGATTGCAGGAGTTCTAGATCAGCCTTGGCAACATAAGGAGACCCTCTCTCTAAAAAAATTATAATTTAATTCAAAAAAATTTTAAAAAGAAAGTGAAAAGGCAAGCCACAGACAGGGAAAAAACATTCACAAAGTACACATCTGATAAGGGAATATCTAGAATATATAAAAACTCCACACCTCAATAAGAAAAAGACAATTATATGAAAAATGGGCAAAAGACTTGTGTAGGCACTCTACAAAAGATGCTATCCAAATAGATAATACACACATGAAAGGGCATTCCTTAGGGCAATGTGGTTAAAGCCACAGTGAATACCACTACACACCCACCAAAAGGGCTAAAAATCAAAAATTTAAAAAATGGACTGTGTCAAGTACTGGCAAGGAGGCAGAGTATATACTGCTAGTAGTCCACATGCCTTTACTCTCAGTGATTGGCATGGGAGTCAAGCTCTAAAAATTCCGCTCCTTTCAACTAGAGGAAATTAATTATTTAAATTATTTATGAGTAATCATATTACTATTATACCACCATTATGTAATATCTATTGTTTTTCTTATTTTATTTTGCCTTCCACTGTGCTAAGTGCTCTACATTCATTATTTCATCTTTCTATATCAGTATCAAATAGGTGTTGTTATTCCATTTTATAGATGAGAGCATGAAAACTACATAAAACTGGCCGGCATGGTGGTCATGCCTGTAATCCCAGCACTTTGGGAGGCCAAGGCAGGTGGATTACTTGAAGTCAAGAGTTTGAGACCAGCCTGGCTAACATGGTGAACACTGTCTCTACTAAAACTACAAAAATTAGCCAGGCATGGTGGCAGCCTCCTGTAATCCCACCAACTCCGGAGGCTGAAGCAGGAGAATTGCTTGAACCCAAGAGGCAGAGGTAACAGCTGAGATTGCGCCATTGCACTCCAGCCTGGGGACAAAAGCAAAACTCCGTCTCAAAAAAAAATTTTGTAAAACTATGGATGAGAGCATTAAAACTTAATAAAACTATATTATTAGTTCCTCAGCTTCCAAATCTGAGCTTTTATGCAATTCTCTATATTGCAAATGTGTCATTGGAGGCAACAAGTGGAGCTGCACAGATTCCAAGAGAATTCCAACTAGGAGGGAGAGAGAGATGACCAAAGCCAGCCTCATCTGCTGTGGCTTAGATGTGGTTTGGCCCTGCCAAAACTCATGTTGAGATGTGATATCCAGTGTAACAATGTCGGGAGTTGGGTCCTATTGGGAAGTGTAACAACCTCCTGACTAGGAGAGTAGCTTCTCACCTCTCTCGCAAGGACAGGATGGTTTTAAGGATGAGTCCAGGGCATAGCTGCTCTGCATTGTTGCCTCAAGGCTCTGCTCCCCTCCCCAGCTGCTTGTGGCTCAAATGGCCATAGGCCTTGGCAGAGTCCACACCCCCATCACATGGTGTTAATTCTGCAGGCCCACTGAATGCAAGAGCTATGGAGGCATGGCTTCCTCCACTGAGATTTAAAAGGAGTTATAAAAAAATCCTGCAAGCCCATGCAGACTTGTCAAAGAGGCAGAGCCACTGCATAGATTTTCTACTAGAGCAGTGCTGAGTGAAAATGTGGGGTTAAAGCATCTGTGACAGTCCCCACCAGGATAATGGCCAGTAGAACTGCAGGGGCAGAGCTACTGCTGGGACCACAGAATTGTAAAGCCACCAGCAACACGCAACCTCAGCCTGGAATAGTTGCAGGCATTTAACTCCAACCTATGAGAGGAGCTACATGGGCTGTGTCCAGCAAATCCATGGGGGCAGCACTGCTCAAAGCACAGGAGCCCAGCCCTCACACCAGTGTGCTCTGGATGTGGCACATGGAGTCAAAGGACATTATTCTGGAGCTTTTAGATTTAACATCTGCCCTGCTGGACTTTGACTCGTATGGGTCTGTTACTCCTTTCTTTTCTCAGTCTTTTGCAATGAAAATGTCTACCATTATATCTTGGAAGTGCCTATTCTACCACTGTTATCTTGGAAGCAAATAAATTGTTGGGTTTTTATTTTATTTTATTTTACAAGCTCACAGCTGGACTTTGGATTTTAAAATTTGTGCTAGAACAAGTTAAGACATTTAGGACTATTTGGATAGAATGATTGTATTTTACATGTGAGGAGAACATGAGTTTGTGGGGGCAGGTGGTCCATAAATGGAATGCTATGGTTTGGATGTGGTTTGTTTCCACCAAAACTCATGTTGAAATTTGATCCCCAGTTTAGCAGCATTGGAAAGGGGAGCCTGGTGGGAGATGTTTAGGTCATGGATCTCTTATATGCAAATGAATGCCTTCCTGAGAGGTTGAGTGAGGCCTCACTGTCATGGGAATGGAATAGTTCCTGAGAGAGAGGAGAACCTGATGTTCAACAAGAGTCTGGCTTCCTCAGTTTCTGTATTAGTCTGTTCTCATGCTACTAATAAAGACATACCTGAGACTGGGTAATTTATAAAGGAAAGAGGTTTAATTGACTCACAGCTCCACATAGCTTGGGAGGCCTCACAATCATGGTAGAAGGTGAATGAGGAGCAAAGTCATGTCTTACATGGTGGCAGGCAAGAGAGAGAGCATGTGCAGGGGAGCTCCCCTCTATAAAACCATCAACTCTCATGAGACTTGTTCACTAATTGAATCATGAGATCAGCATGGGAAAGACCCACCCTCATGATTCAATTACCTTCTACCAGGCCCCTCCCATGACATGTGGGTAATATGGGAGCTACAATTCAAGATTTGGGTGGGGACACAGCCAAACCATATCGGTTTTTCTCTCTTGCTTCCTCTCGCCATGTCATCTCTTTGCACATTCCTGCTCCTTTTCCACCTTCTCCTTGAGTGGAAGCCGCCTAAGATCCTCATCAGACACAGCTGCTCAATCTTGAAACTTCCAATCACCAGAATCATGAGCCAAATAAATCTCTTTTCTTTTTTTTTAAATTGAAAAATTATATTTAATTCTCATAAATGAGAAAATGAATAAATGATATATCCCTATTACAAAGGCACAACAAGGATTTCATGCAACAGATACATATTCAGCACCTTCTAGTACAGCATGAGAAGTAATTATGCCATACAGCAGTCTAGAGGAATACTGAAGAAAATCAAATGGAAAGTCTGGGATTATAAAGCATTATAATATCCTCATAGTAAGAAAAAAAGGGGTGATATATATATATATATATATATATATATATATATATATATACACATTAAGTTCTAGGTCACATGTGCAGACAGAGCTCTGTCACCCAGGCTGGAGTGCAGTGGCATGATCTCGGCTCACTGCAACCTCCACCTCCCGGGTTCAAGCAATTCTCCTGCCTCAGCCTTCTGAGTAGCTGGAATTACAGGCACCCACCATCATGCCCAGCTAATTTTTGTATTCTTAGTACAGACGGGGTTTCACCATATTGGTCAGGCTGGTCTTGAACTTCTGACCTCAGGTAATCTGTCCGTCTCAGCCTCCCAAAGTGTTGGGATTACAGGCATGAGCCACCGGGCCTGGCCATCTCTTTTCTTTATCGATTGCCCAGCATTAAGTATTCTGTTACAGCAACACTAAATGGACTAAGACATCATCAGAGGGATGGGCACACTGCATGTTAGGGTAGGGTAGGGCTGGGGTCAGAACCCAGGTTCCTGACTCTTGGTCAGTGTCTTTCTGTACATAGATGGTAGAGATTTCTCACTTTTCTCTGCCAGGGTGGAGGCCTTCACAATCTGACAGGCACTGTAGACTAAAGGATATGTGTATTGTCTCATTTAATCCTCATGACAACCCCGGAAGGAGGGTTTAGCCTCATTTTAAATATCACAAAACTGCTTTAGAAAAGTTATTATCTTGTGTAAGGCCCTGAATACTGAATGGCAGTCAGCATTTGAAAGTAAAACTTTATAAGGAAGCCCATGCCTTTAACTCCTACTTTACCTACCTGAGGAGAGTAGTGCTTGTCCTAGGGAATGGATTTGCAAATGTAGATTTTTTGTCATTTTGGAACCACAGGAGTATTTCTGCACCCCTAGACTAACCTCCATCTCCCCATCCCCTACCTCAGGGCCTGCTCACTCCAGTGGAAAAATCTCTCCTTCTGCTCTTCTCCAGCTTGTGTCTCCAGGGACTGCTAAGTATTCTGCTTGCTACACCCAAGCCAAGAGCATCCAACCCCAGGGGACCATTCCCTGCTGTCTTGCCAGGGGACCATTCCCTGCTGTCCTATATAGGAAACAAAGCACCTTGCCCAGGGTTAGTGGGAGAGCCAGCAGGAAGCCAGGGGCAGAGGGAATGATCTATTCATTAGTCTTGCCGAAAGGCCAAAATGCTCCCAGGGGTGGGAGACAAGAGTTCTTGGAGAAGGGGAACAAATGGTCCTGGGGCCTTCTAAGGTGGCCCAGGCTCCTGGAAGGGGACCAAGATGAAGGTTTGCCTTGCTTTTCTTGGGAAATACTTGGTTTTTTTTGTCAGTCAACACCCAAACCAAAAGGACCAGTCCTATGGAAGCCTGTCTTGGACTAGAGAGAACCAGGCCAGTGCCTGGATGCAGAGACACACCCCCAGAATACCCAAATGTTCCTGATGGAAGGACTCTGAGAGAGCATCTCTTCCAAGGCTCTCAGTGTGGGGAAACTAAGATCCCACATGGGACAGATAGTTTCATGTTTCCATTTTCCTTAAGAAATACTGACAGTTGACACCTGTCTTTATCATCAGGCTTTAAAAGTTAATTTGTCATCCATAACACAGTATTTGTAATAGTAAAAATCTGAAGCCAACTCAAATGTCCAGCATTGGTAGAATAAAGACATGTAGTAGTAGGATAAATAAATTGTAGTGTATCCACATAGTGGAACACTATACAGCAATGAAAAAGAATGAACTGCTACTTTATGCCATGAAATGAATGAATCTCCCAGATAAAGTCAAACTAAAAAAGCCAGGCACAAAAGTAAGTCCCAGAATGTAAAGCTGAAAAACAGTCGAGCTAATCTATAGTGATAGAAGTCAGAATAGTGCTTGCCCTGGTGGGATGAACAATGGCCATGAGGCTTCAGGGGTGCCAGGAATGCTCTCAACTTTGATCTGCATCATATGGATACAACAGTAAAAACTGGTAAAAATTGATTTATGCACTAAGGATTTGTGTGCTTTTCTACATGCATGCTACACATTATACTTCAATTTTAAAAAGTAAAAGCAATAGTGGGTAATTCTCTAGTTCATATATGTAAAATCAGCTGTAGATACATCAAGAAACTCTGCAAGGTAGCCACAGGGTATCTAGGATGGGAAGATCTGCAGAACAGGAGACTGAGTGATTTTTATTTTTTTCCTATTTTTCTGCATTGTTTGAAACTTTGCCTACAATAAGCATGCACTATTTTTAGAATCGGGAAAAAAAAAAAAAGCTCGTTCTGCTTATTTTGAGGAAAAACATAAATTGAAGTAAAATAAAAGCAAACAACCCCTGAAGAGATCTTTAAAAAGGAAGACTCCAAGTGAAGTATAATGGCACATCATAGACAATCAATGAAGATCTGTGGAATGAATGAACAACCCCATGAGGTCATTTCAACAGACCAAAAAACTGAGACTCAGGGAGGAGAAGTACTTTAAAGTCTCATCTCCAGTTATGGAAAAAAGGTTTTGTCCTCATGCAGAGATGCATCCCTAGGAGGCATATGGGGCCCAGGGGCCCCTGCCAGTCCATCCAGGTCTCTATCACCATGGGAGAGGCTGAGGGCCTTCTTGAAAGATCTTCCGACCAGGAAGACCAGGGTATGCTGATGTCAACCCTGAGATCAACACAGACATGGTCACTCTCGTGACCACTTTCCCAGAGACCACTGTGTGTCTGGCCCTGCATAGGCAGCCAAATTTACTCTTCTCAACCACCCTATAATGGAAGTCTTGGTGGCTACATTTTGTAGATGAGGAAGGAGAGGTTTTCTTAAGTTCCTACAGCTAGTCTGGCAATACTTGGGGAAGACTGAGACAGAGGTGCCAAGGTAAGCATTAAAAACCTCATACAACATGACTCAGCATGGCTCCAAATACACCACAGGTTTGTTTCTCACCAAGCCCCCAGCAAAGCAGGCACCTGGCCTACCTACCTGGAGACGCTCCTGTTCAAATGCCTGCTCTACGTCCTGATGCTAGCATCTCAAAGGTCCTGAATGCCTGAGCCTATAGAGGGAGCCAGGGAGGGGGCAGTTCTGATTGGTAGCACAGAATGGACAGTTCCCTTTCAGGGTAGATACAGGAGTCAAGAGCTTGTACTCCCATTGCCATTATGATGGAAGGCTTGCGGGAGAAGGTTTCCAAATGAGAATGGCTAGAAAAGCACCTTGCCCTGCTGCACGTCCTGAACCGGGAGCTAGCAAAACTGAGCAAGCTGTTGAAATTCCCTCCAGAGGCCCCATGAAAAATCCAACTTGGAAAGAGGATCCTGGACTCACATGGCAGTGTTGAGCTGAGAGACTTCAGGGTTCTGAATCTATCCATTTTCAAACTGTCTCCTGCAACACTGGTTCATCAGAAGAACCTCTGGTACCACAGAGCATGGATCTAGGTAACACTCCTTCCATGCACCTTCAAAGGAGAAGCTCACCTTGCAGGTTTTACTAGGTTAAAGCAGTGGTTCCCAACCAAAGTGCTTTAGTTCCCCCAGGGGACATTTGGCAATGTCTGAAGATATTTGGTAGTCGCAACTAGTGGGGAGGAACTGATATCTACCGGGTGGAGGCCAGGAATGCCACCAAACATCATCCTACAGGGCAGCCTCCTACAATTATCTGGCCCAAAAGCTCAATAGTGCTAAGACTGAGAAACCCTTAGCTAAACATATGATGCCTATATTTGAAAATTTTGACCTACAAAAACACCCAGTGGTTTCCCATGACTCATATTGGGTTTCAATAGACTTCAACTGAAGAGATGGTTATGAAGTATTTTTAAAATTTGCAAGCTATTAATCAAATCTAAACCCCTCGTTGCACAGATGGTAGCCACGTGGCCGAGAGAGGATAAGGGATTTCCCAAGGTCACAGGGCAGCAAGTGTGGATCCAGACCTGAATGCAGACCCTCTTCATCCCTAGTGACCCTCTCTGTCAACACAGAAGCCTGACCTCCATCACAGGCTCATTTCTCCAACCACAGGAAATGGCTTCCTTCCTACTTACTGCTCTAATGCCCTGCCCCAGGAGAAGTTTCCTAGAGAGTTGTTTCCCGTCACAAACTTGGGATGATATCCATTCAGACTCAAGAGAAAATCTGTCTGCTTAAAAAGAAAGAAAATGGGAACAAAATAACCTTATCTCCAGACAACCATGCAAAGTGAGGCCAGCTGCAGAGAACTGAGCAAGATTAACACCCACGCACGTTGATCAAGACAGAAGAGGCATGTAAGGAGCACATTGGGAATGACAAAACTTTCCTCTCGAGGAATAATAGCTTTGCCTCAATGGACAAGGAGCCTTTCACCCTAGAAGAATGAGCCCAGGGCATCCCATAATAAGGCTCGTGCAAGGGCCTGAAAGAGAGGAGGGGAACTTGTCTTCCAGGAAAAGTGAAATTACAATGTCACAGCCACTCCCAGGGGCTGAAGACCCACAGCCTACAGCAAAGCTCTGTTTGTCAGGGCTGAGATGGCCCCTGGTGATTGTCCAGGGGAAAAAAAACCAAGCGTGCCAAACAGATTTAGGGTGAGGAACAAGAGCTGAGCTTGCTCTCACTCTGCAGCCAAAAGCCAGGGAGTGGTAGGCAGTTGGACCTGCCAGCTTATACAGTATTCAACTCACTCACACTCCTTTTAGTACCAGCACGCTTAAGTCTCATCCACTCAGTGACTTGCTCAGGTTTTGTTCAAACACTTGTCTATAAAATGCACGTGGGAAGTGCTTATCCCATCCCGCATCCTCATTGTGCTACAGGGAAACTGAAGCACAAAGTGGAAGGGATTTGTATGAGTCAGGGGGAGAGCTACCCAACTCTCTCATACCTAGGCCAGGGCCCTGATATGGTTTGGCTGTAGCTCCCATAATTCCAAACCTCATCTTGAATCGTAGCTCCCATAATTCCCACGTGTCATGGGAGGGACCTGGTAGGAGGTAATTGAATCATGGGGGTGGGTCTTTCCTATGCTGTTCTGATAGTGAATAAGTATCACAAGATCTGATGGTTTTATAAAGTGGGGGGTGGTCCCCTGGACATGCTGTCTTGCCTGCTGCCATGTAAGATGTGATTTTGCCCCTCATTCTCCTTCTGCCATGATTGTCAGGCCTCCTGAGCCATGCAGAACTGTGAGTCAATTAAACCTCTTTTCTTTATAAATTACCCAGTCTTGGGTATGTCTTTATTAGCAGCATGAAAACAGACTAATATAGGCCCTTTCCCAGAAAGGAAAGGAAATAAAGCCAGCAAACACATACCTTGTAGGCATCTGTAGGCATCTTATTAACATATGTTTGTTTTGTTTTTAAAGCTTCACACTACAGGGTTAAAATAAAGCCCCTCAGCAAAAAAATACACAAAGCTTCCCAACCATAGAGTTAGGGAAGCAAATTCCCCAACCTGACAAGGAAGCCTTCCTCTTACAAAATGCATCCAATCCTTGGCTCCGCCCTCTCCAGATTTTCTATTTATCGAGGCATCATTTATTTTCCCTGGTGCACTGAGCACCAGCCATACTGGAGGACTGGAATCACATGCCAAGACCTGAATTTCCCCAGATTCATGCTGACGGTTTCCATGGCAAACACACCTCGCATTTTATATGTAGGATTTAGGCCAACCCAAGGGCTCTTGCAAATGTTTTTTTCTGACCCCACTCATGTTGTTCCTCTTTTCCTCTTATATATCAATGGGTTTCATTTTAATTTTGAGGCTTACAATTACATTGCAGCTGTGCTGGGACTGTCTGTCTGTTAGCACGTGGCTTTAGCAGCCAGCAGCAGCCAAAATTCCTCATCCTTGTTCCTTTCAACAGGGAAGGATTGCAGCCTCGGTGAGGACTATAATGAGGAACAGGAGAGCTTACCCTCAAATCAAATCCTTCCTCTTTGATCTCAGCCTTTTTGACTGTGCCTTTGGCTGCTGAATACTGCTTTGATTCTTCCCCTGCCAAAAGCCACCAAAGATTTTCCATGTCCTCTGCTGCTCTGTTTATAAAATGAAACAGAGACTTCATCCTCTGGCAGGCCAGGGCAGCCGGCAGTAGGGAATGAGAAATGTGAACATTCACTCTAATGATGATTGCATTTCAGAAGGCTGTGATCCATAGAGCATGGAATGGGTAGTAGCAATTTTCTTATGTGACGACTTCTATCCAGTTTGGTCAAGTCCCAAGGATGGCCATCCCCACCCTTTAGTGGGAAGAGATGGTGCAGTATCTTCCCTGTACACCACTTCTTGACCATCAGGACTGACATCCTAAGGACCTGCCTGTGGGAGGGATGTGAGAGAGAAGATCACTTTGGATTCTTCTCCATGTCCTGACCAACATCCTGTGAGATCATTGTTTATTCAAACTCTTCCCCAGAAGATACTCAGGATGGAGTAGTTATTTGAGGCATCATCTGCAGCTGTCAGAGTCCTGAGCCCAGGGAATTCTGAAGGGAACTCGGAAGACACAAAAGTGCAGTCCCTGTCAGATATTATCTTATGCTTCTTGATTTATAGAAAGACATGGAGGGAATCATCTGAATTTCTTTCTCACAGCTGTTGCCTGAGATGCCACCATTGGTAACTCCTTCCTTACAACACACATGCCTGGAGGAGGTTGTGAGGTGGTGAAGCTCAAGACCCTCAGATGAGGGGATGAGTTTGCCAGACTGGAGAATCCAGGTCAATATGGAAGTACCTGGACCTCTCAGGGTTAAATCTCTACTACCATTACCACCGCCACCTGTCTGGTAATTACATAGGCATTGCATAAATACGTTATACTCATTGTCTCTCTTAATCTTCACAAAGTTTATTTCAAATGGGAAGTTTTTATCAGTAGTCCCATTATACCAAAAAGGAAGCTGAAGCTGATCAGAAGAAAGATATGAGAGGAGAAAAGAAAGAAAGGTAGACAGTATAAGAAACGGGCAACAAAACCAAACCTCACACTTAATAATTCTGACTGGGGGATGGCCATTTCACCTCTACCAGTCATCAGTCTGAACTGAGCTCCCTTTGGTCACAGAGTTCTAGACCAGGACTCATTCTCAAGAGATGCAGAGAAAAATAAAAAGATACAGCTCCTACATCCAAAGATCCTGCCTTTGAGTTGGGAGAAACAGAGTGTCCTGGTGTGATGCTCACCAGTGCACCTGTGTGCAGGTGTCAACATGCTTTCTATAACAGACTATGAGGTCCAAGGGGACAGGAGCCATATCTGCCTCATAAAAGGACATACCTAGCATGGTACATGAAACCAGAAAGGGGTCAATCAACATTTGTTTTTAACGGACTAGTTAACCAAAAAAAGAAACAAAGGAATTGAGTGCAGAAAATTGTCATTGTGCAGTGATTCGGGGCAAGATGTATAAGTTCTGGTCTTATTTCTGCCATTATGAGTACTTTTGAGTGAGGAGACACAAACCTCTCTGATCTTCAGTTTTCTCACTTATAAAGAGGGGATTATCATTTTTCTAATCCACAGGGACATAATGGCAGTCCAGCTGCTTTGTAAGCTCTCAGGGACTAATAAGGAAGAAATTAGAGAAATAGTAAGAATGAAGGACAGTGAGGGAGAAGCATAGCTGAGCAGGGTCATCAAGTTGGCTTCTCAGCAATTTTACTCTCTCTGCAGTTTGAGATCTTACTGGAGTCTTTCTAGCTCTGGCTCTCTTTACAGACCTTTTACATCAGAAATTGCAAGACTTGGAAAATTCCCTGGCTTAAATCAGCACATTCATAGAGCCATCAAAGAAATTGTCTAGTTGAGAGGGATTCAGAATATGATTGCAACTCTTCTCATATGGTACAAAGTCCTGTGTTGTAAGGAGGGAAAAGGGAAATATTTACAACAGGATAGGGAAAAAATTGCAAGAAGTTATTGCAATTTTTAACTTGTAGGCACCTAGTAACATAGCTTCAAAATACCTAAAGCAAAGACTAACAGAAAAATAAGGAGAAATAGAAAAATCTATACTCATAGTGAGATAATTTTAACAACACAGCCCCTGCTAAACAGGAAAACCAAACTATACTTGGATGCTCCAGAAAGAGACTTCTCACATCTGGGACTGAGGAAAATAAAAATAAAATGAGGAAAAGGAGGTTTCTGAACTTTAATTTCTCTGTAGAGATGAAGAATTGACATGATCATGAAAGAGATCCAGTTCAACTCACTGTGGTTTCATTGAGATTTGGGGCCAAAGCTGAGGCTAGAAATGAAATATAATTGTGCTTGTGTTTTTTTCTCTCTGAATCTCTTTCTTTCTGCACTTGTCAGGGAGGAGTACCAGGATGAGGGCAGAACTGAACTTAAGTGTAGAAATGCCAGCCAGGATTTGATGGCAGAGGGAAAGAGAATTTGTGAGCTTCACAGAAAGTCTGAGAAGGCCAAAGGAAGGCAGATCACAAGGCACCAACTACAGATTCACTCTGAGATCCTAATTCCTCCACTCCTGGACCTCTCAGGGTCAAGTCTCTACTACCATTCCCACCACCACCTGTCTGGTAATTACACAGGCACTGCATAAGTATGTTATACTCATTGTTTCTCTTAATCTTCACAAAGTTTATTTCAAATGAGAAGTTTTTGTCACTAGTCCCACTGTACAAAAAAGGAAACTGAAGCTCAGAAAAATTCAGTGATGTGTCTACAGTAGCACAGCTAATAAGTGACAAAGTAAATTATAAGTGGAGAAAATAGACCCACCTGGCACAGCATAATGGCAGAAGACACTCTCATCCTTCTAGTCTCAAGCCGGGCCTCCCTTTGCCCCCAGGCACGGGTCAGCACCTGATGTTTCTAATCCATTCCTCCCCCTACTTAATTCTAGAAGACTGCAAGCAACACAGAGTACCAACTTGTCTTGTTCTCTCCTGGATTCCCAACTCCTAGTGCTATGTCTCACCCAAAGAGGGTATCAGGATATTTTATTAAGTTGAATTGAATAGACTGACAAAAATCATCCAAAATACACTATACCCAAGCTCCATCCATGCAAATGGAGACACTTGGCTACTTGAGTCTCAAGTTTTGTAAATTTTCTTTCCAAAGAGGTTGCTAAATGTGCCAGTGGTCCAGGGCAAGAAGTTCTTCTCCCCAGACTTCTTACAGCAGCAAAGTCCTGCCCTCCCCATCCATGATGTTTCCCAAGCTCTGCATCCAGGCTTTATCACACAGACAACTTCCTTTGCAGACAGAGCATGGATGGTTTCCACAGTGGTATTACACAGTGGGAGGAGTTTCATGGCTGAGGATCCTCTACTTCCCAGTTGCTTTTCTTCTTTTATCCAGGTTATCCTAGCACTCCCCAGAATATCTTTAAATCTGATTTTTAACGTGATTCTTCTTCCTATGCCCAGACAAGCCCCAGTTTCTCCAGGAAAACTTCTTTCTCTGTCCTGGTTCCTCTGAGCTCTGCGAGGCACACAGATAAAGTTGGGCCTTAGCATCAAGCTGCTGACGCAAAGTCCTTGTGATTATGAAACTATATCCCCAATGGAGAACAAAGAATACAATGATTAATTGAGAAGTGAGAGGAAAACGAAGCTTTTATTTTTTTTAATCACTTAGGAAATCTCTGTACGCTTTAGACATGCCATGTCATTTAATCATTGCAACAATACTCCCAGGAAGTATTGCTTCTCCACATCGCCTATAAAAACAATGAGAATCAGATAAGTTAAGCTCCTTGTGCAAGTCCACAGAGAGAGAAAGTGACAGACGGTATCTGAATTCAGGTCTGTCTGCCTCCAGGGACCTGCAGCCTCAAACTGGACAAGCAGTACGTCTTACAGACTCTGTTACAGATGATCAACGCTGGTGTCCCTCCAAAGTGCACACATTTCCTGGTCACCAGAAAGACACTTGGGCTTAAACAAGACAACGTCTGGCTGAGATCATCCCTGTTTCCTGGTGAGAGCATTTGAGGAGACGGACGTTGATTGATGCGGTTTGTAATAATACTCATTTTTCTGTAATTACTCCTTGAATTACAGCCAAAGTGGGCCATACAGAGCAGCAGCTGTACGAGATGTCTGGATTCTCCCAGTCAGCAAAGAGTTGGGGACAGGATGGTCACAGAGGAACCAAGCCAGGGCAGAAAGTGGTCTCCATTCAGTGAATGCTTATTGAATCCTTGCTCCACACCAGACCTTGGAGGGAGGGAGAAAAAAGCCTTGAAGTTGACAATGTAGTTCCTTCATATCAATTAAATGTTTATTTAAGAGTGCAAAAATAGAAAAAGGGTGGTTTCTTCCTTTGAGGGAAGCCACAGGCACATGAATGAATACTAGCAGTATGATGTGCTGGGTACCAGAATTGGAGTGTGCTGGGGAGTCCAGAGAGAGGGGCTTCCCAGGGGAGCTAGAAAAGACTTTCCAGAAGAGGTATTTTTAAGACAGACCTTGCAGGCAGGTCTTATGCAGCTGTTCTGCAGGTAGGTGAGAAGCTGAGAGGTAGACAGGGGGACCAGCTTGGCTAAAAGCTGCAAGTCCTGAGCCAGCATGATGTGGTTGAGGCACAGCAAGAAGTTCTGGGTCAGATGCAGCCACTGTCGCACCATGTGCTATCTGAGAGACCTCAGGCAAGTTTGTTTCTCTGTGCCTCAGTTTCCTCCTTCATGAAATGGAGAGGAATAGTCTCTGCCCCTAGGGTTTTTGTAAAGATTAAAAGTTATTACACATGTAATGCTCAGAACAGTTCCTGGCATAGATAGGTGCTCAATTAAAGCCAGTTAATTTTATTTGGCGATGATGATGATGATAAGACACTAATGAGAAGTAAGGACAGGACTTTAGGCCAAGGCCAAATGATTGAGAGCTTCAAGAGCTATGGGAAGGAATGAGAAATTTCATCCCATGGGTGATAAAGGATTCTCTGTTTCTGAACGAAACTCCAGCAGACAGAAGAGCACTGGACTTGGTGCAAAGGATCCAGCCCCTGCAGCATCAGCCATGCTTTGTCATAAAGGGAAATGGACTTCCATGTTCTTGACGACACTGTATATTGAGAATTCTCTGCACCTTAGCTTTCTCCCTAATTTAATAGTCAAGTGCTATGCATATGAAAGGTTTTGGGTTTATTCAGTGCCTCCAAGCTCCCAGACTTCATGTGATACTCATATGTTATTGTTGAGGAGACAAAGTTAATGCTAAGAAGAAGTGTCTCAAAAAAGCATGCAATCAAATGGTTAATCATGCTTCGGGGGCTCAGGGAGCAAATGGCATAGGCCCTCAGGGAAGGGGCAGTTGAGTGTGGACCAGCGTAGTCAGAGAGGGCACCCCCATTACTCTCAGGTGAGCCCCCCATAGCAGGTGGCAAGGACAACTTACTCATCCCAGGCTTCTAGGGGGAGGGTGTGGAGAGATGAGCTAGACTTGATAGGACTAGGCTCCTCACCACCAAGCCCCTGTCACTGTCCATTCTTGTGCCTGATGAGTAGGTCTGTAGAATTAATGAGGAAATCTGCAGGGCTCATGGGAATTGAGACCCATGGCAGACCTGCTCCACGGGAAGCTGCCCATCTTCCCTCTTTCTGTCCCACTCACTGGATCCCTCCATTCCTACTCATCCCATCTCCCCAGACTGTTGGAAAATGGATATGGATATGCCACTGTCCCTCAAAGCCTTCCTAGGCTATCAGAGCACATGCTGACTTACTCTTCTCGTCTGCCTTGACATCGAAGAACCAGCTCCTTCTTCCCCTACCCTGTCTGATTCTTTATCAGTTTGCTCCTTCCCTAGCCTCCATCCATACAGCCCTTAAATCAGCCTAACTCTCCAGTTTTATTTCTACTCCTTCACAGCTTGGGCCTCTGCTTTCTTAACTCTTCCCCCTTGAATACTGGAGCCTCCTGTTCCTGTTCCTCTTATCCTGCCCAATGCCATCTGTCTGCATCCAGCTGCAGGCTTCTTGTCCCAGTCCACACTGATCTTTCCCTTCTTACTACCTGTATATGTGAGGTGACCCACAATTCCCGCAGTTTGGTTCATCTTATGTCTTGTATTAGCCGTGAGTACCTTGACTTGTAGGCCTGATTCCCCAGATTGGATGCCTCGTGGAGGCCTCTCTACTTCTCTACCTGCAGTGGGCATGGTCACTTAGGACCAGCTCAAGAGGGATTCCCCTTCTCAGGGGCTGAAGAGTGAGCCCGTCTTCCTCCTTTCTTTCCATTCCAGACAAAAATTCCACAAAGAGAACAAAGGAAGCTGTTTGTATTTTCTCAAAGATAATAAAATGCAGAGAGAATCTAGAACAGGGAACGTATGCTCCACATCTGTAGACATGAGAAGTGGAGCGAAGTGATGGGATTTGTAACAAGCCCACAAAGGGCAATTTTTATTTTCCTGGGTTTGGGTCAAGGCTGTACAGCCTTCTTACCTCTGAGAGACACTGCCCTCCACTTTCCCTCCAGAGCTGGGAGGGCTGGAAACTTGGGAAGCCTGGCTGATCTTCCTCATTCTTTTCCACTTGTCCTCAATTCACTGTTGAGGGAATGGAGGGCTAGAGTCTTTCCTATACCCTCTTTCCCACTGAAATTGGACACAGAATGAGGATAAAAGTTAATCTGCTCATTTCAATCCACTCCTCACATTCATCAGCAAAACCAACCTGTACCTAGAGGTTAAAACAAATCAAACCAAAAGCAAAGCAGGAATGATTGCAGTTAGACACCAAGGAGAACTGTGTTGTACATTGGGATGGAGCACAGAGAGGTGGCAGAGAGGAGCCATGGATATTTGAAGGAAAGGAAGAGGTTCTAATTACCATGGATCAAGCACACACGCACATACACACACATGCCCGGAGGCAGAGGAACCTGATCTCACCCTCTCTTGAGTTCTGAGCTGCCATGAATAAGAAAAAGGGGCCAGTGGGTAAAATGAATGGCCCACAGGTGAATGGCAGAAGATCTGAGGTCTGTGACCCCACCTAGCTCTATGTCCGCTGCACTGGCTGCCTGGGAAAGTGAGGAAATCTGAATTCTGGTTACCTCTGCTGGCCTTGGGCAAGTTCATTCCCTTTTCTGGGCTCCATGCCTCCATCCTCAAAATGAGGGAACTGGACCAGATGGTCCCTAAGTAGCTCCCAGCCCTGCCTTCCAAGACGGTGTGCGTGCTTACTGTCTGCTGAGCCTGTTGGACACATTGACCGCATGAGTGCCCAGCCTGAGTTGGTCATCCAGGCCCCTAGTTCACTCCAGGACACTCGCCTCTGCTCCCTGACTGCTGGGCAGGCCCCAGCCTCAGTGAGCCAGGCGTGCCACCTGGGCACTGGCAATATCAGGTGTTTGACAAGGGGCACCTGCCATTAGCCTCCCCACCTCAGGACACAGAGAGCAATAGTGATGTGCCCTGTGGCCAGACCCTCTCCTCCAGGTCACTCCCAGCTAAGATACACCCTGCAGCCCACTCCTCTAAATGCATCATGCAGCCACCTCCAGCAGCCACTGGTTTGAGTCCACTCTGCCATCAAAGAAGCCAAGGTACCCACTTACGCCACACCTGACAGAAGGAACTATCCCATGGCTCAGCAAGGATGCCCTTCACCACAGCACTCCCAGTCTTCTCCAACAGATAAAGGCCTGCTTCAGTCCACCTCCTCCAGGAAGCCTTCTCTTGACTATGCTGGTCCACACGTATCTGCCCCTTCCCTGAGGGCCTATGTCACTTGCTCCCTGAGCCCCAGAAACACCATTAACCATTTGATTGCATAGTCTTTTGAGTAACTTTGACTTCTTAGCATTAACGTTGTCTCCTCAATAATAACGTAACTATGAGTATCACACACAGCCCAGGAGCTTGGCAGGACTGAAAAAAAACAAAACCTTCCATATGCATAGCACTTGGCAATTAAATTAATTAGGGGGAAAGCTAAACTGCAGAGAATCCTCAATGTACAGTGAATCCTCGAGAGCATGGAAGTGTTTCTCTTTCTGGCAATGCATGGCTGATGCTGCAGGAGCTGTGCCTACATGCCCTCAGTGCCCCATATCATTTCTGCACCTGCTGGCTCAGCCGCCCATGGCCAGCACCGTCATCTTTGCCCTTGGGCTGTCAACATTCACTCTGCTCACAGCACGCGGAAGACTGGAGGTGCCAGGGTCCGATGGGTGTCAGGGTAAAACTGTAAAACTGCCCCCACTTCCACACTCCCTGGCCAGCCCTAAACGCTGTTTCACACTATTTCCCCGAGCTTCCTTGTGGGGTTCAGCTCTTGCCATCCACACTGTGGCTGTTTTTCCTTCTCTTTGTCCCCTCTCCACTCATCTGCCAGTGCTCATGCCTCCCAAGCAAACTACATTCACTCAGTCCTCTTTTTAGTTCACAAACTGTATTAAGACAAGAGCGGCCCCAGGTCCCTTCCATCTTGTTGCTCTGCCCCAGCCCTCACATGTCCTCCTGCTCTGCATGGTCAAACTGTGTCCCAGGAATATCTATGCTCTGGCTTAGAGACAGGAGAAAAGAAGATACTCAGGGAAACATTTTTCCTGTGAGTGAAGTAGAGGCTGCCCCCATCCCTTCCTCTCATATGCCTTTGGTGAGAATTTAGCTACAAGGGAGGCTGGAAACACGCCCAGCTTAAAGTCTATTAATAAGGATGAGGAGAGATGATTGTGGTGGACAGCATACAGTCTCTGCTACAGCATTTGAGTAATACTCACCCATTTATTGTGCTCCAAAATACTCCGAAACAAAGGTGCACGTCTTTCATGTGCTGCTTTGTTTAATTCTCACATCACAATGAAAGTGTTACTACTATTGTTTGCAGATAAAGAGAGGAAGGCACTGAGAATTTCAGTATCTTACCTGAAGTATCACATGAGCAAACCCAGATCTGGCTTACAGGTTTTCTATTATGTGCTTATTCTGTTTTTTATTCCCATAATTGTATTTTATCTGGTGCAGTATCCCTCTTGGAAGGTGACAAAAAGGGAGGACAGGAAAGGGAAAAGACTCACCCAACTCACAAAGAGAGAAAAATACAGAGCTGGGCCATAATCCGGGGTCCTGGCCACCAACCTGCTGTTTGTCTATGAAGCCTCCTCTGGGCCAGCTACCTCCAAACAGCTCCTGCCTGGAATCAGACCAGTACCTATGGGGCTGCCAGGGAAAGCAATGTGTATTCTTTGGTCTAGCTGAATTCAGAGCCCCCATCTTAGAACACAGCTGCATCTGAAATTTCTAAATAGAAAATCTACCAGTCACAATGATAGTGATGGCCCAGTGTCCCTTGTCACCTGTGCAGCATCCAATGTGCTCAGCTCACAGGCCTTGAATCAACTCCCTGCCCCTCCCAGAAGGAGAGGAACGTGTATTCTCATGGGCCTGACTGCTGGCATGCAGGCATTAGACAGGGAAGCGGGATTGGGCCACCAGGGTCCCCAGATCCTCCATGAAGTCATCTCCTCGCTGTCGTCAGTGTCAGTTGCCTAGCAACTGCCTTTGGCAGATGGTGGCACTGAGTGCATGCCAGTCTCTCCCATGGCTAAAAATACATTCCGACGACAACAGGTCTATTTTAAAAGACACAATGCGCTCCCAACGTCTTTCCTTGTCTGTGAGGAACTGTGCTGTGCCGGGTCTCTCTGGGCTTCTGAAATTGTCTGCTAGGATGGAAGGGAGCATTCGAGGAAGAAAAAATGCAAGGCCAGGCACCAAGGGGGTGCTCAGAAAGTTGTCATGAAGGAGGAGGAGGAGGAATAGGAAAAGGAGGTAGAGGAGGAAGAGAAAGAGGAGGAGGAGAATGAGATCAAGGATGAAGACATGGAGGAGGAGGAGAAGGAGGAAGAAGCAGAAGAGGAAGAGGAGGAAGAGAAGGAGCAGGGGAAAGGAGAGGAGGAGGGAGAAGAAATAGTGACCTGGGAAGGAGATGTGCTGTGTTCAGCAGCAAATCCTCTAATTTGGCCATATTCTCTACCTACTAGAGGGTGGGGTTAAGGAAGAAAAAGCATAGACTCGCAGAAGCCTAGAGCTGGAAGAGACACAATCCCATTTCACCTTTGAGAAAGCAGAGGTCCTGAGAGGTGGAGACAAAAAGGGCTCTTTGCCATTGTTCAGCGTGGAAGAACTGAGCCCCCAGGTGTGGGGATGAGGCCACAGACCTCCAACTCCTCTTGCCTACCTAAAGGCAGTTTTATCACCCAGTCCTTGTAACCACCCTGGGTTCACCTGGCCCACTGCCTAGACAGAGCAGATTTATCAAGACAGGGGAACTGCAATGGAGAAAGAGTAATTCACACAGGGCAGAGCCGGTTGTGCAGAAGACTGGATTTCATTATTATTCAAATCAGTTTCCCCGAGCATTTGGGGATCAGAGTTTTTAAAGATAATTTGGCAGGTGGAAGCTTGAAAAGTGGGAAGTTCTGATTGGTCAGGTTGGAGATGGAATCATAGGGGGTTGAAGTGAGATTTTCTTGCTGTCTCTGTTCCTGGGTGGGATGGCAGAACTGGTTGGGTCAGATTTTAGGTCTGGGTGGTGTCAGCTGATCCATGGAGTGTAGGATCTGCAAAATATCTCAAGCACTGATTTTAGGTTTTACATTAGTGATGTTATCCCCAGGAGAAATTTGAGAAGGTTCAGACTCTTGGAGCCAGAGGTTGCATGACCCCTAAACTGTGATTTCTAATCTGTAGTTAATTTGTTAGTCCTGCAAAAGCAAACTGGTCCCCAGGCAAGAAGAGGGTCTTTTTGGGAAAGGGTTATTATCCATTTTGTTTCAGAGTCAAACCATGAACTGAATCCCTTCCCAAAGTTAGTTCGGCCTAGGCCCAGGAGTGAGCAAGGACAGCTTAAAGGTTAGAAGCAAAATGGAGTCGGTTAGGTTTGATTTCTTTCACTGTCCTAATTTCCTCAGTTATAACTTTGCAAAGGTGGTTTCAACCTCGTCAGCTCAGCCTTTCTGTTTAATCATCATCATCTGCAGCCTTCCCTGGTACAAAGAGAGCATCGTGTCCCTTCATGAATGCATTTAGTCATTCATTTATTTAACAAATATTTATTAAGTGTCTACTGCCATATGGTGCCAGGCCTTGGAGATACAGCAGGAAAGAAATCCATACAGCCCCCATCTCATGTTGCCTGCAGCTCACTAGGTGAGGCAGGCACTGAGCTGGCGAGCACAGGGTATGCTGTGCTGTAGACACCAGAGTGAGATCCACATCCTGGCCTACTGACTAGCTCTGCAGCCACAGACTTATCACTTAATCAGGCTGCAAGATAAAATACAGGAGGTCCAGTTAAATGTGAATTTCCAATAACTGACAACTTTTAAAAATATGTCTCTAGTATTGTCTTATCTAAAGTTCAACTTTTACGAGGCCTCTTACATTTTTATTTCCAAAATCTGGCAACCCTACCCTTAGTATCACTTTTTTCAGTTTCCTCACCTATAAGATGGGGGAAATAGTATCTACTTACAAGGGTTACTCTTTGGATTACATGAAAATATGTATATATCTGTGGCTGGCAGGTAAACGTCTCTTTCTCTCCTCTTCAAGCAGGATTTAACCAGGGGGTTAGGCCTGGCAGATGACATGTCCAACCCAGTGGTCAAGATCAGGATTTTGTGTTAGTCCAGCCATCTCCCGAGGGTCTGGTAGTAGGTGGTGGTGGGGGTAACGCTGCTGTTTTCTGAGGCTAGGCCAGGGGATGAAGGAAATCTACAAATTGAGACCTGACTTACAAAGAAACCGGGAATCAGTCAGTTAGCTGGGAGTGTGTGTCTGGCTGGGGATGCTTGTTAAGGATATGCCAGGGTTCTACCTAAGACTTGCTGCATCAGAATGTCTAGGGAAGGACATGCCCTTTAGACAAAATCCCTGATAACTCTCTGGACCCTAAAGTTTGAGAATTGCTGGTCTAAGGAGCAGGGAGGAATTGTTATCCCTGGAGAGGCGCGATCCTACAGGGTTGCTTAGAATGTGGGCTCCTGGCCTGGATCCTGGAACAGAAAAAGGACACTAGTGGGAAACTGGGTGAAATGGGAAAAACGTCAGTAGTTTAGTTAATGGTATTGTGCCCTCGTCAATTTCTTAGTTTTGATCCTTGTGCCATGGTTACATAAGATGTTAACATTAGGGAGAGCTCAGTGACGGGCATATGGGAACTCTCTGTACTATTATCACTACTCTTGCGTAAATCTCAAATTAGTTCTAAATAAAAAGTTTTTTGATTTTTTTTAAAGCCTGCTTTGGCTCAAAGCCTGCCTTGGGCCTTTCCCCTGTTCCACTGTGCATCAGAGGCCCAGTGTGCATACTGACATTACTCCAGGCTGGAATTAGTTAAGCAAGTGCAGGTAGCTGAGAGCCTCCCCCACCCCCAAATATACACCAGGTACCCGGAGAGCATTTGCTTCTCCTCATTGCCATTCACGCTGAGGCTTAAATGTCAACCCCAATGAATTACATTTTAATCTGTCTAAGTGATCAACCTGGCCAAGGCCCTAATTGGATGCCAGGCACACCCGCTGAAGGGCATGCATAATTCATCAGCTGGGAGTCTGCGGAAGGGCTTTCATCTTGGGCCAGGGAAGGGGAGGGAAAGAAGGAGGGAAAGGGGAGAAAAGAGCAGGGGAGGCTGGTGGAGAAGGGAGGAGGGGGGAAAGAAACGGGGAGGGCAAAGGAGATAACTGGAAGGAGAAAGGAGAGATGTTTGGGGAAGGAAAAAGCTGGACAGCAGTGGGAAACTTGGAAGGGAAGAGTTGGAGGAGAAATAGCAGGTGGAGTTGGAGGAGAGGGCAGGAAGAGGCCTGGAATATTTGATAATCATAATAACCACAAGGTCTTTAAGCTCCACTAGGGGCCGCCTCCTCCAGGAAGTCTTCATTCACACCCTCCAGCAAGCTTGGGCCCTCCTTCTGTCTCTCCCTTAGTGCCAGGATGCACCTCTGTTATACTTGGACTATTCACAGCTCCTATACTGTTTATGAAATCATCTGTCCCTCTCCAGACCCTGGATTCTCTCCCCTTTGTATGATGTCTGACTTGATGATGGATCATCACTGTCTGACAGAGTCCCTGTGCAGAATGTTGAATGGCTGTCTAGTTCAGACAATACAAAGAAACTATCTTAACGTCCCTGTCCAATAGGTTCTTCTTGCCCACTGCACAGACAAAACCAGACAGTGGCATTGCAATAAACAGTTTAATAGACACAAGGCCAGCCACACCACATGGCAGACAGAGATATTACTCAAATCAATCTCTGAAAATTCGGAGGCTAGGGTTTTTCAAGGATAGTTTGGTAAGCAGGGATTCTACTTCTGGGTGGGGGCCACAGGACCAGTTAGGTCAGGGAAGGTCCAGGTAGAGCCATTGGTAGTCAGAAATGCAAAAACCTGAAAAGATAACTCAAATGGCCAATTTTAAGATCTACAATAGCGATGTTATCTGCAAGAGTAATTGGGAAAGTTGTATATCTTGTGACTTCTGGAATAATGACTGGTAATGGTTTATGTCTACACCTTAGCAGAATTCTGGCTCCTCACATCCTCTTAACCTCTTGGCCTTTCATTAGCTTTACAAAGGTGGTTGAGTTTTGGGGAAGGCCTATTATCATTTATACTATAAACTAAATGTTTCCCGAGGTTAGCTTGGACTAAGCCCAGAAATGAGTGAAGACTGTCAGCCTGTGAGACTAGAAGCAAGATGGAGACAACTATGTCAGAGTTCCCTTATCATAATTTTGTAAAAGCTATTTCATTAACTAATTAACCCAAATAGGATGTAAACCATATGAGCCCCTTGGCTCTGCCATCAAACTTGCTTCAGCTATGTCAATCACGTTCCCTAACACCACCCTCTACTCAGCCCTTTGTCTTCTTCTCTTGCCTCCCATCTCCAGAGACCACAGGAAAGTAAACACAGTTTTAGTGGAAATGAAAAGGAAAGTCCATACTTTTTGGACACACCTCCTAATGCCTATTCAGGAACACAATTACCTCCCTGCTCCTTGCTTTCCCCAGTCCTCTCCAACTGGGCTTCTCTTCCACTCCAGCTGCTGGTCCAGGTTGCCAACCAACTCCCTATAGTCAAAGTCAATGATCACTTCTCAGAGATATTCACCTTAACTGAATTCACACGGCATAGACTTCTCTCCTTGACACAATTTTCTCCTGACTCCTGACACCACACCCTTCTGCTCTTCTTCCTTCCACCTTGGCATCTTCATGCTCATTTACTTTGCTGAATTTCCCTCCTTTGGCCAAACCCTGAATGCTGGCAAGCCCCAAGACTCACTCCTCAGAGCTGTGCTCTCCTCTGATCACTGTTCCTACTTTAATCATCTTATCCAGTTCCATGGTTTTAAGTGCCATCAAATACTAAAGGTTCCTAAACACTTACTATACCTTTGACCTCTCCCTTAAGCTCCAAGCACAAATATTCATTTGAATGTCTGTACTGATTATCTATTGCTGAATCACAAATTATCCCCCAAATTTAGTAGTTTAAAACAACAACACTTTTTATGTCACATTTTCTGTAAAAGAAATCTGGTGCCACTTACCTGGGTGCTTCTAGCTAAGGTTCTGCCATGAGATTGTGGTCAAGCTGCTGGCTGGAGCATCAGTCTCATCTGAAGGTGTAACCAAGGGAAAATTTGCTTCCAAACTCACCCATGTGGTTGTTGGCAGGGTTCTGTTCCTGGTAGGTCATTGGGTCAAGGATCTCAGTTCCTCACTGGCCATTGGCCAAAGGCCTTCTCCAGTTCCTTGCCATATAGGCATCTCAACAGGCAGCTAACAGAGGGGCTACTGCCTTGCTCTGGGGCAAGAGAATGAGAGAACAAGAAAGAGTACCCAAAACAGAAGCCATGGGTGTAAGCTAATCTCAGGTTCCATCACCTCTGCCAAATTCTGCTTGCTAGGAGTGAGTCATTAAATCCAGCCCACAGTCAAGGATAGGGAATTAGAGAGGGCATGAACAGCAGGACACAGGGGTCACTGAGGCCATCTTAAACGTACATATCAAATGAGGTATGTCCATAACAGAACTGTTTTTCTCCATCCCAAACTGCTCCCTCAAGTTTTTCCTATCATAAGAAGTAATGTACCAGCATTGTCATAATTGTGCTGTCAACTGGGTAAGATGAAACTGTAGCTCTCAGAATCCCCCTGTTGCATGGGTCTGGGAGAGAGTTGGCCTAAATAGGAACTTGCACAAGATCTGGAAGGTAAGAAGTGAAGCAACAGTCAGCATTCTTGAAAGCTCATCATAGTCAGATATGCTGATGGGCAGGCACAGAAGTACCTGGAGCATCTCTGCTTGTCCCCATGCTCTTCTGTTCTGTGTCCATCTTGTCTTTCTAATGGCAGGTCTTGCTGACCAACATCTGCCTAAGGCCCACCTCCGGAGGCATGGCTGTAGGCCCAGAGAGGTGCAAGCTGCACAGAGGCAGCAGTATTCCAACACCTTCTCCATGATCTCCTCTCATGGCCCTACCCTGGTGGCTGGGTGCGCTGGGTTTCTTTTTCTTAAATATGTCCAGCTACTGCTCCAACTATAATAAATCCCTCATTCCATAATAATCATAATGCTGGCTCCCTCTTATCTCAATTGAAATGTCTCTTCCCCAGAAAGACCTTTCCTGAATTTACTTCCCTGTCTATGTTCTAGTCCTCCTATGCCATTCAATTCTGAAAGAAACAATCATCAGTAATTCTTACCCACTTCTTACCGTGTCCCACATATGGCACTATATACTTTAACTGTGCTACCACAGATCATTGTAACATCACTCTTGTAATAAAGGGTGTGTCTATTCCTATTTTTAATTGTGAAATGAAGGCACAAAGAGGTGAAGTTATTTGCCTGGGAGCTTACAGATAAGCAACCAAATCGATAGTAATAAGAGGATCTAAACCCACTTCTGCCTGACTTCTAACACATTCTCTCCATCACATTATAATGCTTCCTCATGTCTGAAGCTGGAGTTGGGAGTTTCTTAGCCTATCAATCTCAGGGTCTTCATTTGTAAACCACAGGCACCTCAGAGAATGATTATGAGCATTAATGGTTCTTAGCAAACTTTTATCCCTTCCCACTTCCCCACCCCTACCTACAAATCTCAAAATCCAGGTGAGTATCTCTACTAGGGTGGGTCTTCAGAGTGTAATCAAGGTCTGAGCAGAGGATCCATGGGCCTATCACATCTTATGGGGCAGATTTCATCCTGGAGCCTTAGAAGCACCCTGCAGGACCCCCTACCTACCCCACTCCACCTCTCTAATGGGCGGAGACCCAACTCTCTGTCACATAGAGTCAGTCACAGAAGGCTGAGGGCTGGGCACCAAGCCTTCTGCTGAGCAATGTTTCCCTGCACAGGCTGTCACTACCAGGGCACAGGCTCCCTTCCTTCACGGCCTTCACCAGCTTTTTGTGTCAGGCCCTCAGGATCTACCTGAAACTCTTCTGAGTTTTGTGCAATATGTGAAGACACATAGTCAGAGAAACAGACTCATAATTTGGCAGATCAAATGGCTATGGAGAAGCTAGAGACACTTGGGTGTCACTGTGATTAGTTTCATGTCCATTGCCTGCTGGTTAAAGCCTGAGGTCTTCACCTACCACCCAGAGCTCTCTGGAATATGCCTTTAGCCAGGATTTCCTACCCAAATGATTTTATCTGCTCTTTTCCTCAGAAAGAGCAGACTCTTTTTGCTCCTTCGACTCTCAGCTCAGAACCCTGCACCCTCCTGGTGACCTTTCTTTGTCTCTTTACCTGCTCTCTACCCTTGTTCAAAGGTACATGTCAAAGCCACTAGCCACATACAGATGAAACAACCTTTGTGAATGATTTTCTTTTAAGATTTAGAAAAATCACTACTTTTAAAAAATCAATTTATACATTCCAAAAATGTTTTCCCATCTGTTATCTCATTTTATCTACCAAAAATTATTAGGTGGGTTGGACATAAACCAACTCAACTGTGGAATTGTGAAAATAATCATAACTGGTACATTTGAGCTCCTTCTCTTTGCCTGGCAGTGTGCCAAGCACTTTCCATGAGTTAAATACAGTGTGTCCTTCCAAAAGTCCTGAAAGGCAGCTGTATTTATTACCCCCATTCTCCAGAAGAGAAAACTAAGGTTTAGAAATATTTAAGAATGCCTGAGACTTCCAGTTCCAAAATGGTAGCATAGAAGCAAGCTAGTTTCACATACTTCCACCACCCTTCCCACCAACAGGAAATCAAAAAGAAATACACAGTGCCAAGATTATCATCAGAAATAACCCAGCACTCAAAGATGAAGATTAAACAGTTTTGGGGGCTGCAAGGAAGTGAAAAAACTCCAAGAAAACAGTAAAAGAATTGGACTCTCACATCCATGATGCCCTTCCCCTCATTCTGCCCAGCAGCAAGTATGCAGAAAATTGTTCTCCAACTCACTGTTTCTATACAGCAAAAGGTGAGATTGAGAACAGCAACCAACTTCTCCACCATCTTGGGTTCTCTGGCAGGAGACCTCTCTCTACCTTAACTCATAGAAAGCATCACAAGTGTCTGAAAGGAGAACCATCCCTGAGGAGAAGCAGAGAAAAGGGGGAGGCAGGACCTACAGCAGCATCACACTACAGGAGATTTTTCCCACAGGTCTTCTGGGAATGAATCCCTAGTCAGCCTTTCTGCACTGCTGAGGTATCAGCTTTAAAACCCCCCTTTCAGGAAGGGCAGTGCTTACATCATTTATTAGAGCCAAGGCAAACCTGAGCTTAAGGCACTCCCTAGAGTTGAAAATGAGTCAGTGACCTAGTGGTGAACAATCTCTAAGCAAATATATCCAATAAAACCAAAACAAGCCAGCCAGAGAAGACAGAAACAAATAATCCTTCAATACAAAGATATAAACATACATCCATAAGAAGCAACTGCAAACAGAGAACCATGATCTCCTCAAATGGACAAAGCAAGGAACCAGTGACTGACCCTAATGAGATGGTGGAATGTTATCTCTTTCACCAAGAATTCAAAATAGTAGTTTTAAGCAAACTCAGTGATCTCCAAGATAACACAGAAAAACAATTCAGAAACTTATCAGAGAAACCTAACAAAGAGACTGAAATAATTTTAAAAATCAAACAGAAATCTTGGAACTGGGAAATATGTTTACTGAACTGAAAAACTCATTAGAAGCTCTCAACAACAGAATGGATCAAGCAAAGGAAAGATGAGCGAGCTTGAAGAGAGGCTTTTGAAAATACACAGTCAGAGGAGAAAGAAAGAATGAAAAGCAGTAAAGATTATCTACAAGATGTAAAAAGTTACATCAAAAGGCCAAATCTGAGAATTATTAGTATTCAAAGAGAGTTCAACAAGAGTGAGAGATAAAAAAGCCTTACTCAAAAAAAAAAAACAAAAAAACAAAAAAAAAAAACTTCCCAAAACTTGAGAAAGAGACAAATTTCTATGTATTGAAGGTCAGAGAATAAATACCAGAAAGATCTGACCTAAGTAAGGCTACGCCAAGGCATACATAATTAAACTCTCAAAGGTCAAGGACAAAGAGAAGATCCCAAAAGCAACAGAAGAAAATAAGCAAATATTATACAAAGGAGCCTCAATTTGTCTAGCAACAGACTTATCAGTGGAAATCCTACAGGCCAGGAGGAAAAGGAATTATACTTTCAAAGTGCTGAAAGAAAAAAAACTGTCACTCAAAATTACTGCATTCAGCAAAGCTGTTCTTCAGATATGAAAGAGAGATAGTCTTACCCAGACACACAAAAACTGAGAGAATTTCACTACCACCAGACCCATCAGACAAGAAGTACTAAGAGAAGTTCTTCAATCTGAAAGTAAAAAAAAAAAAAAAATTAAAGTGCAAAAAAAAATTGAAGGCATAAAAGTTACTGGTAAAATTGAGTACACAGACAAACCCAGGATCTTCTAATACTGTAATTATGGTGTGCAATCCACTCATAACTCTAGTATGGAGACCAAAAGAGAGATATATCAAAACAATAATAGCTACAGCAGACTGGTAAGAAATGGGTAATATAAAAATATGTAAGTTGAGACAAATAAAAGTCAAAATGGGAGAGGGAGTAAAGTGTAGGTTTTTAAAATTTTTTTGGTTTCTATTCTTTTCTTTGTGATCTAAGATAAGTTGTCATGTCCTTATAATAACTTGTTATATCTATAAGATGTTTTTCATAAGCCTCATGGTAACCACAATGTAAAAACTTATAATAGATTCACTAAAAATAAAAAGCAATGAATTAAAACATACTACCAGAGAAAATCACTTAACCACAAAGAAAGGAAGAAAGGAAGAGAAGAGTTACAAAGCAACCAGAAAACAAGCAACAAAATGTCAATAGTAAACCCTTACTAAATAATAACACTGAATGTTATCCCTAAATGTAAGTGGATTCAGTTCTCTAGTTAAAAGACATAGTGGCTGAATGAATAAAGAAACAAGACTCAACTATGTGCTGCCTATAAGAAACCCACATCACCTATAAAGACACAGAGACTGAAAGTGAAAGGGTGGAAAATGATAATCTATGCAACCAGAAGCCAAAAAGGAGCAGAAGTAGCTATACTTATATCAGAAAAAATAGACTTCAAATCAAAGACTGTGAAAAGAGACAAAAATTGTCACCACATAATGATAAAGGGGCAATTCAGCAAAAGGATATAACAATTATAAATACCTATGCACCCAATATCAGAGCTTCCAAAGTATATAAAGCAAACATTAACAGTTTTAAAGGAAGAAGGAGACTGCAATACAGTAATAGTAGGAGACTTTACCACCCCACTCTCAGTAATGAGACAGATTGTACAAACAGAAAATCAACAAAGAAACACTGGAGTTAAACTACACACTACCTAATAGGTCTAACTGACATTTATAAAACGTTTCACTCAACTGCTGCAGAATACACATTCTTTTCATCAGCATATAGAACATTCTCTAGAATAGACCATATATCAGGTGATAAAACAAGCTTCAATACATTCAAAAAAGTAGAAATGATATCAAGTATCTTTTTTGATGATGATGGAGTAAAACTAGGAATGAATAACAAGAAGAATGTTGGAAACTTTACAAACACGTGGAAATTAAACAACATGCCCCTGAATGAACACTAGGTCAATTAAGAAGTTAAGAAGGAACTTCAAAATTTATTGAAGAAAACAAAAATGGCCAATATATACGAGATACAGCAAAATCAGTAATAAGAAGTTTATAGCAGTAAACACTTACATGAAAAAAGTAGAAAGACTTTAAAGAAACAATCTAATGATGCACTTCAAGGAATTAGAAAAGCAAGGAAAAGAACAAAATTGGTAGAAGGAAATAAATAACAAAGATCAGAGCAGATATAAATGAAATTCAGACTAAAAAATTTACAGAAGATTAACAAAATGAAAAGTTGCTTTTTTGAGAAGACGAAATAAATTATTAGCTAGACTAGGAAAAAAAGAGAGACAACCTACATAAATAAAATAAGAAATGAAAAGGGAGACATACCTGAGACCACAGAAATACAAAAATATTACAAGCAACTAGTATGAACAACTATACTCGAACAAATTGGAAAACCTAGAAGAAATGGATAAATGTCTGGACATATACAACCTATCA
The DNA here is from genome assembly GCA_963573385.1 of Cacajao melanocephalus. NCBI lineage: Eukaryota > Metazoa > Chordata > Mammalia > Primates > Pitheciidae > Cacajao > Cacajao melanocephalus. The sequence continues at coordinate 101,218 of CAUYLG010018741.1, forward strand.
AGATTGAACTATGAAGAAATATAGAACCTCAATAAACCAATAATAATAATGAGATCAAAGCCATGATAGAATGTCTCCCAAAAAAGGTAAAGCCCAGGACCTGATAGCGTCATTGATGAATTCTATCAAACATTTAAAGAAGAAGTAATACCAATTTTTCTCAAACTCTTCCAAAAAATTGAAGACAACGGGACACTTCCAAACTCATTCTATGAGGCCACCATTACTCAGATACAAAAATCAGATAAGGACACAATTAAAAAAAGAAAACTACAGGCCATATCACTAAAGAATGTAGATGCACAAATCCTTAACAAAATACTAGCACAAAATACATCACATTAACAGACACAAGACCTAAAACCACTTGCTTATTTCAATAGACATCAAAAAAGCATTTGATAAAATTCAACATCCCTTTATGATAAAAACCATTATAAAATTGAGTATAGAAGGAACATACTCAAAATAATAAATCCCATTTATGACAAACCCCCAGTTAATATCATATTGAATGGGAAACACTTGAAGGCCTTTTCCCTAAGATCTGGAATAAGACAAGGATGCCCACTTGCACCACTTTTATTCAGTATATTACTGAAAGCCCTGGATGAGTAATTAGGCAAGAGAAAGAAATAAATGGCATTCCAATTGGAAAGAAAGAAGTCCTTATTCACAGATGACATGGTCTTACACTTAGAAAAACCTAAAGAATGCACCAAAAACTGTTAGAACAGATAAGCAAATTCAGTAAAGTTGCAGGATACAAAATCAACATACAAAAATCAGTAGCAATTACATATGCCAGTAGCAAACAATATGAAAAAGAGATCAAGAAAGCAATCCCATTTACATTAGCTGCAAAGAATATAAATACCTAGTAATCAATTTAACCAAATAAGTGAAAAATCTATGGAAAAAAACCATAAAACACGAATGAAAGAAATTGAAGCAGACACACACAAAAAAGATATTCCATGCTCATGGATTTAAAAAATTAATAGTGTTAAAATGACCATACTACTCAAAGCAATTTATAGATTCAATCCAATCCCTATCAAAATACCAATGATATTCTTTACAAAAATAGGAAAAAATTCTAAAATTTTGGAACCACAAAAGACCCTTAATAGCCAAAGTAATCCTGAGCAAAAAGAACAAAGCTGGAGGCATCATACTACCTGACTTCAAAATTTATTTCAAAGTGATTATAACCAAATCAGTGTGCTACTGGCATAAGAACTGACACATACACCAATGGAACAGAGTAGAGAACACAGATACAAATTAAACACATTTAAAAAACAATGAATGATGCTAGGAAAACTGGATATCTACATGCAGAAGAATTAAACTAGACCTCTCTTACCATACACAAAAATCAAATCAAAATGGATTAAAAACTTAAATCTAAGACCTGAAACTTTGAAACTACTGGAAGATAACATTGAAGAAACTCTACAGGACATTGGTCTGGGCAAAGATTTTTTGTGTAAGACCTCAAAAGCACAAGCAACCAAAGCAGAGATAGACAAATAGAATTATATTAAGTTAAAAAGCTTCTGCACGGCAAAAGAAATGATCAGCAAAGTAAAGAGACAACCCACAGCATGAGAAAATGTTTGTAAACTCCCAACTGACAACAGATTAATTATCAGAATATATAAGGAGCTCGAACTACTCAATAGCAAATAAACAATCCAAATAAAAAATGGGCAAATGATCTGTGTAGACATTTCCAAAAGAAGACATACAAATAGCCAACAAGTATATAAAAAACAATGTTCAACATCAGTAATCATCAGAGAAATGCAAATCAAAACAACAATGAGATACCATATCACTCCAGTTAAAATGGCTTTTATCAAAAAGACAGGCAAAAATGGATACTGGCAAGAATGCAGAGAAAGGAGAACTCTCTCATACACTGTTGGTGGAAATGTAAATTAGCACAGCCATTATGGAGAACAGTTTGGAGTTTCCTCAAAAAACTAAAAATAGAACTACCATATGACTCAGCAATTCAACTACTGGGTATATATCCAAAACAAAGCAAATAAATATATCCAAAAAAAAACTGCACTCCCATATTTATTGCAGCACTATTTACAATAGTCAAAATAAAGAATCAACCTAACTGCCCATCAATGAATAAATGGATAAAGAAAATGATATATATATACACATATATATATATACACACACAAATATATATATACATATATATATATATACACACACACACACAATGGAATATTTTTCAGCCATAAGAAAGAAAAAATCTTGTCATTTGCAGCAACACAGAGAGAACTGGAGATCATTATGTCAAGTGAAATAATCCAAGCACAGAAAGACAAACAGCACATGTTAAATGGGACTTAATCAAACTAAAAAGCTTGTGCACAACAGAAGAAATAATCAGCAGTATAAATAGGCAATCTAAAGAATAGGAGAAAATATTTCCAAACTGTATATCTGACAAGGGACTAATATCTAGAATCCACAAGAAACTCAAACAAATGACTCATATGTGGGAGATAAACAACAAGGCAGGTAAGGGTAGAGAGGAGGGGAAGAATGAGGGGAAGAATGAAGAGAAGCTGATTAATGGGTACAAATATATGGTTTGATAGAAGAAATAAGACCTAGTGTTAGCTAGATCACTAGGGACCCTATAGTTTATAACATTCTATCATAAATTTTTAAGTAGCAGGAAGATGTGAATTGTAATAGTTCTAGAATGAAGACAAAAATATTTAAGGTGATGGATATGCCAAGTACAATGATTTGATCCTTACAAATTATATGAATATATTAAACTATCACAAGTACCCCAAAACTATGTACATCTTTATGTATAATTTTTTTAAAGAATAGAAAAAAAGAAATACATCTGTTCATTGTCCTTCAACTAATAAGTATGAAGGGACTTCAATAAAAGTTGTGGAAAATGGAATTAAAAGATAAAAATTAAACATATAAATTTTATTTCTCAACATAAGCTGCATCAAGTTCAAGACTTTTTTTTTTTTTTTTTTTTTTTTTTTTTTTTTTTTTTTTTTAAGTGTGTTTGTGTGGCGCCAGGCTGGGGGGCAGTGGCCCAAAACGGGCACACCGCAACCGCCCCCCCCAG